>ATSW01118441.1:0-11361 GCA_000444245.1 Botryllus schlosseri
CGATTACGATTACGATTACAGCAAAATCAGGAAGTAGTCGATTACGATTACGATTACATTTGAAAAGTAATCACGATTACTCACGATTACATTTATTTTGCTACTCAGAACTAATCTTGGAAGATATATTGAAAGACAGTAGAGCAGTGGTTCCCAACCTTTTTCATCTCGTGCCTCCCTTGACCGAAATTTTAGCCAAAATTCCCCCCTTAGGATAAATCTGCCCGATGAATAAAAATGGTCATTTTCACCGCGCAAACACCTGTTGACTGAGAGAATAAGACGGGTGGTATCGAGTGTTTGTTTCTAGCAGTGCTGTAATAAGACTTTGTAGAACTCCAAAAACCATGGTCTTGGTCCCAATCACACAAATTCTGGAAGGCTTGACTCAACAGACCCCCACACTTCTATTTGTGCTTTCGGCTTACCGTGCACCAATCGCTAATATAACTGGTGTGAAAAATCAGTATCCATAAATTTACTGGTCTCGCGATTTTTTTCTCAAGTTTGCGTATGCATTTGGCCTACAATAGTGGTACTTTCATATATAGAAGGGCTGACCAGACTCAAGTGTGACTCGAGTCACCATTTTCTGATACCTAGACTTGACTCGAGTCATTTTCCCAAAATATGGAAATGAGTCGACTCGAGACTATCTGGGTATTGAGTCGACTTGGACTCGAGTCATTGTGCATGACTCGAACCAACCCATATGACTCTAGACTATAAAACGGCCAAGACCGACATTTCATTGTAATTTCGAAGAACAGTAGAGTGACCACCCTGTTTAAATTTCGTCTATTGATCCTGGTACTTGACAATGTGACAAGAAACTGATCAAAGTGAGAAAAATTAGTATGTCATAAATCTGAATCATTCAATATCACCAAACAGTGTTGACTTGAGTGGGACTTGGACTCGTACTCGAGTCATAATACCATGACTCGGACTCGACCGTCTGCTCGGTGACTTGGAGTCGGACTTGACTCAATAGTGAATTGAAAATGACTCGACTTGACTAGAGTCAAAACTATGAAAGTGAAATTGGCTTGTGACTCGGAGCCTCATGACTGGGCTACAGCCTTGATATATTACATACACGTGATCAGATTTCCTGCTGGAGCGCATTGAAATTTAGGACACCCATTACGTTTCGGCAACATTGCACCAAGTTTGCCATGTCTTTTTTCGATCGGGTAGCTGTTCACTAAAAATAAAGCAAGGCTAGCGATTTCTTTGACTTGAATTGATGACGTTGGAATATTTAGTCACTGTCTGAAAATGTTGACTTGAAAATATAAGATAAATACTTTCACTAGAGGCCTTGTGATAGATTCGGCCCCACATTTACTCGCTTAGGATATATTTGATTGAGAAGCCGTCGCTGGCCTACAAAATTGTCTTGCGAACTGCAGCACATCTGAACTAGTTAGAAAAAAAAGGGTTTGGGGGATTTGTATATGAAAAAGAGATTTTAGATAGCATTTGAACATACTTTAAGCAAACAAAAAACAGCCATAAGGAGCATACGTTCGGATATAGCTGGTTGACTACATGACAGTTCGAACATGAACAATTTGGGAAATCCGTTACAATCCTAAAGTGGAATTCCTCCCTAAAATTTGCAAAATTCCCCCCAAGGGGGGAATTCCTCCCCGGTTGGGAACCACTGCAGTAGAGGATTGCGATTAAAAAAGGCCTAATGATTATAAAGGATGCGTCATTTGCTTGTTACGTCATAATGTACCCATTTCCCAACTTTATAGGGGACGATTTATCTCACCCAACGATTTGCATTCTTGCGCGGTCCGTAACTGCCGCACCCAAAACGTCCCCATAGGGTGGGGAGCGAGCTCTTAGGACATCAAAAGTATTTCGTACATCAACATAGATTATAGCTGAGTATTTTCGAGAGATTTAATTAACTTGAAAACTTTCTTCAAGCTTTGTGATTTAAATGTCTCTAGATAGCTTACTTTTGAAATTCATACATCTCCCCCTCAAGAAAAAAAACATGCATAAATTATGGAAATAGGCATTTGAGTGCTGGTCATTACCGCGACTCGACACACCAAAAGACATATGCAGTTTCGGCCAATATGCGACTCCACGGAGTGTGCTACTAAGGAAAGACCTTGTCCGAAACTAAGGGTATTTGTCCATTGCCAATAGCCGCGCTGGGTTGGCGTGACTAATGATCCTGTCCTTCCAATCTGAGTCCACAATGCAAATGCTACCAGGGGGCACCCACAGAGGAATAAAGGCATGAAAATGAGTGTTTCTTTTAGTCTGCTACGATTGGGCGACTGCAACATATTTTTATTATATATCAGACCGGAGGTCGCAAATTAACAACATACAATAAATTAATTATAACAACATATCAGATGTTATAATTATGAATTACTCCTCCCTCCCGGCTCTGCAGGTAAATCTCACCATCGGGGACCGAGAGAGGATTAAAATGACTTGCATAATATAATGCAATTACCATATTATTGACGAAATTCAGTCTTGAACTTGAAAATTGACCACCCTGTAGGGGCCCAAGACCAACGTTTGGAGTGGGGGACGAATTGCTGTTTTGGTTCTAATTCTAGCTACAACCTACGCTAACATAGTGTATAAGCGGATGGCTATAGCGGCAGGTACAAATGTTGAGTAACGAATTATGAAATATCGATTGTCGCCCGTTTCAAGTAGAGCAGGGGCGGCCAACCGTTTTGGCCAAAGGGCCATGTGAGATTTACGAATCATTGCGCGGGCCACATGAATGTTGATCACCTTTTTTAGTCGTCCGATATCAGCGAACCGGATAAGGTAATGGTGAAAACAAGACTCCAGTCATTACGCACCAAGATTGACAACAATTATGTCATGAAAAGTCTGTGTGCAACTGTGCAGTGCATCCTTGTGCTAAACGCGCCAAGAGCAAACATTTTTCAAAGTTATAATGAATGGATTCGGTCAATATTAATGTCATTTGCACATATTGTGGGTAGTCAGGATTATTCGGCTTTGGGCAGATATGAATATATCGAAGATTTTTTCGGAGATGAGTATGGTTTCATACCCTACGATCTTTCTGCGAGCGAACGCGCAAAGTCGCATGTTGGACGGCACGTTCTTTCATAAATGCAAATATAGTCAGACTCAATTCTGTAAATTGGGCGTATTTCTAATTTTCAGGAAGGGGTACCAAAGCAAGAATCGACTGACAATAAATCGCACGCAGCGATAAGAGAAAGATCAGGTCACATAAATATGCCACGAAATATTCCACTTTATGGTCACATATGATTATATACGAATGATATGGCTGACCACTGTCGACGCCAATGCGTCGGAACTGATATTTTCGTCATCATAACCCCTTGCAAGTTGACAATAAATTATTACCTGTATAATTTTTTGTAACTAATTTTGAGAGTTACCTCGCGGGCCACTCAAAACCTTCTCGCGGGCCACGTGTTAGCCGCCCCTGAAGTCGAGTCATATGAGAATAAGATAATATGAACATAAAATTATACCCTGAACTCGATACGGATACTGCCAGCTGCCGTTACGAGAAACGGCAAGGAACGTCTCGGTTATGATATATATATAAGCAGCTGTTGATTTTTAATTCTTCGTTGTGAAAACCGTAATGTTTTATTTGACGAGTACAAAAATTCAAATCTTTGTCTAGTGTACTTTATACACGTACTACATAGGCCTACTGCTCGCCAAGCAATAACGGTCAATCTGCGTTTAACTGAGCATAACCAAGCATCAATCCATAAGTTACTATTTGAAGCTAGGCAGAGTGGTGATTCTTATCCTGATGCGAGGTAGTGGCGTCTGGAGTGTATTGACAACCTGATATTCACCACGGTGGGTGTTCTTACAATCACACCACAATGTACATCGAACATCTATTTGCTATGTGTTGATCAGTGTTGCCACTCTAGGTTCCCGGAAAAACACAAGATTATGTCCTGAAAAAACACTAGATTGGCGAAAAAAACACTAGATTAGTAAATTGCTGGAAAAATGCGCCCTTGCCAGGTAATCATGATGACCAAGGTACAAATCCATAGATACTAAGTGTTCCACACATGAATTCGATACATATGCATGATATACTGCATGATTATTCAATGAAAATTAATGAAACAAATTCAACAGCGCAAAAAAAATCAAATTTGTCGCTTTCGAATTGTGCGGCATCATAAAAATTTTCTTTCGATTTGTACACCATCCATCAAACATAAGTATCTTTTGTGGGGCATCTTGCTCACTACCGCACATCTTCAACCAAACAATGGGGAGGTTTCCATATGCAGCATACTGCAATTCCACGAATGCAGTGGAATGTGGCAATGCCAAGAGATTCGTCATGAGCTTCCCCAGTAAATGGAATTTTGATTCATCGAATCCATTGTGCACAGATTTCAATTTTTACAAAAATTCTGTTGGAGGGCATTGACTGATAAACTGCAGCTCATTTTGCGATCTTGCCAAAGTTCAAGTTCATCAAATAATAGCACAGAGGGAAATTGCACAGCTAGCGGAATGATTGATTTTACTATTCTTCTTCTTACTATTCTTCGGCCTGCTTACATTTTTCAATATTTATTGATGATNCGAGACTCGAATTGAACATTGCTTGATTAGCACTCCATCAATGAAGCTGGCGGGATGATCCGCAGGAATCCCGAAGGATCGTGTCGCTGCAGCATGAATTATATTTTTATTGCAATTTTGTTCAATAAAACTGTCTGTCTGTCTGTCTCGGCAAATGAAAATCTTGCCTGAGTTTAACAAGAAGCGACAGAGCATCAGAGCGAAATGGCTCTTCATTTTTTCAGAGACTTTCGCTCATAGGTACGGATTCACAGCGCACCCTGTTACGTAATAATTGCGTGTTGCTGCACCACCACATAGAATTGTTGAAATCAAACACAGCCAGAGNNACCAAATCGCCTCATTAGCNATAAATTTAGCGTATAATTAAGTCGTCTAACGTTAGAATATTCATTATTCGCATAATTGCAGAAAAACACTAGATTAGCAAAATTTNGCGAAAAAAAACACTAGAACACTAGGACGACCNAAAAAACACTAGATCTAGTGTTAAAACACTAGGAGTGGCACCACTGGTGTTGATACTTTTTACGCAGTGACGAGCAAAGCTAATACTTCTGACGTAATAATGAGCAGTGGCGTTTGAAAATCAGACGTTTGTGCTATCACTAACCTCGTATAATATCTGTTCCCTGTTCAGGAATGTTCAGTTTATGTCATAGTCCTTGTACAAATCAAAAGTAATCGTTCATTCCCAAAGAAATCGATTAAAAATGGGAAGTAGTCGATTACGATCACGATTACTTCGGAATTTTTTCGAATGTAATCGATTGCGATTACGATTACTTGAAAATGCTGTAATCGTCGTAATAGATTACGATGACTAATCGCGATTACCCCATGTCTGGTCTGCGCACACTCAACAACTCACTGCGCAGACCCTAGGACAACAGTACGTAACGACCAAAAAAAAAGGTCTACACTTCGGATTTTTTGTGCGCAACTTAAATTTTCTGTGCGCTGAGACCGTGTCAGCACTGCGCATTTGCGTTACAAGCTTTCGCCAGTAAGCCATGATTACGATCAGCGTACAAATTTGTAAACGAAATTCGATATTGTCGTGATTTACCGTCTGGTGAGCGCATCAAGGAGGGAAATCCACATTTCGTCCAAAAATACAGCGAATATCTTGATTTTTCCCATTACTTAAGTAATCGCGATTTCGGTGAGCCTTGCGTTCGAAAATATCTATAGGTAACTAAGAAAACAATGGCCATTGTTCACAGACGATGTCTGTTGTTCGTAAACATCGATTAATAGGCCTTTTGCAGGACTTCGATCACGTGACTAGGTCGCATAGCAACCACAAATTGGTTAGCAAGCTACTTTCTCGCGCACCTGCTTCAGTGCTAAATATCGCATATTGTACTGTTGATTTCTGGTTGTAAACGTTTCGGAAATTTGTTGTAGAAGTCATCAGAGATTCACCTATGCTAGATGTCAATCCTGTACAAAGCATTTAGAATGATATCGTCAGAATTACGCAGAAATCCATCGGTAACGTAGTCGTATTACGGTACTCAACTCTGATCATATGTACTTAAATTTATGCATTTGAAGTAAAGCGATTGGTTTATATTCTGGTAAGAGTATTTGTTAGTTTAAGCCAGTGGTTCCCAACCGGTGTGCCAATTGGACTGCTTTGGTGTGCCGCGAGCAAATGTGGTAAACTATGTCGAAGTATAACAAAAATCTCAATTTTGAGTGTGTCATTGTTGGTTTTTGTATTGAATTTACCCGCTCAAGACCCGCGAAGCACAATCCGATGCAATGAACAGATAGAAGGATGCCGAGGCGACCGTAGTTACGGTATCTCAATCTAGTATTTCAATCTGGCATCCCCATTAGGTCATGGATTGAGTCTTTCTCTGGACTTTTTATTGTAAAGACGCTCTGAGCACAGCAACGTATAGGGGCGGATAATCTAATAAATCTGCAACGCTTTGTTACGTGCTACTGCACTTCCATGAATCAAACTGGGGCCTCCACCGTCAATGGGTGTGATATGCTAGTTTGCCCACATAGTAGCATCAGTAGCATTTAGGACGGTGATAACTAAACTCGGGTAATTGGACCGTGATATTGAGGTGTGGCCGAAGTGTTCGCCTTTTACTTGTCACCCCCATGACAACCGGAGGCAGAACAGGGACATGACGCATGTCGATGATGACCTTTTTATGCTTCTATTTGTAGTCGTATTCTTGCCATGTCTTCGTCATCGATGATCATTTTACACCATGCCGATATTACATATTTTGATTCCTGAGATGCCAACTTATAGCACGGCCCACTTTTTGTAAGACACTGCTTTTGCAGATCGTAGGACGAGTAGTAGCCTACATAAACCTCGAACACCTAGGAAGGCATTCTCACCATCGAGAAATGAACTCATTTGAAAGTGATGTTCACCTTTAAAAATTAGAATTGCCAACATTGCCATTCGCATCTCGATTGTTAGGTAGCGTGCCAGCACTGCAGTTAAAATGAAGGCTCAGTGCGCAATGTTATGTTGCAGGCGACAAATTCGAGAATTGAGAAGTAAACTGGTTTAAGCAGTACTATTTGTCTGTTGTAGAGCCTGATTTTGGATGAAGATATGACTGAAGCAGCCGGGGCCCGCAAGGATCAGGATATACTGTCTGCTGGCGTGCTGCTATAAAACAAATGTCGCTGAACACATCGGAAGTATCTTTTGGGAGAACCTGCCATCAAGACTAAGCAAAGCAGTGCACTTTATTGTTGCCTTATACAATGCCGATCTTATTAGCACTACTTCACAACTGCGATTGAAGTGGATTTGGCAAATCACACGCGATTTTGATAAATAGTTGATGTCACATATTTGCGCTATTTAGCGAACTAAGGGAAGTAACTATCAAATAACTCTTAGAGCAGCTCAAACGCAGTGACAAGATCGGTCATCCTATACCCAGAGGTGGTCAACGTGGTCATTGTTGCGACCGAGTACAAGTAATGCCTCAATTTATACTCCAGTACAAGTAGCAATAATTACTTCCAGGACATGTCCAAAGTACTTCAAGTGGAAGTAGAAATGAATTTCTGAAAAGTAGTCAAGAAATTCGTTACATGAAGTAGATTTGGTTGGGTCCCTTAGTTTTAGAAATTAATGCCACGTGACAACTGTAAACATTTCATGTTGCATCTTCTTGATCAACGCAAAAGGGTGATGACACCACAAATATGTGCAATTTTCAAAAATTAATTTAGTTACCGTGGTACTGGGGCTATTTTGCCCAGTTGTTATGACAACCTCACGCTTGAAGGGGATGCAATCATGCGCCAAAGCTACTTTCTAGTTGACAAAATCCCCAAACTGACAAAAAAGTACTACCTAAAAAGTGTCAAGTAAAAGTGGAAGTAGCCTAAACTCATAATGACGCTAGTACTCAGGTAAAATAGTACTTCGTTGCTGACCCCCTCTGTGTATTGGTTCAACCAACTCAGAAACATCCTCTAAAGACGACGAACATTGTTTCTTTTGCATTGACTCCGTAATATTCTGAACTTATGATATTCTTTGATTCATTGAATTTACAAATAAACTTGGAAAGAAGTGCAATTTATTAATTTTTGTGCATTCGATACCCAGAGCATAAGAAATAGTTGAAGAAAAATGCATGTTAACCTTATCAAGTTCAATAACTGCCGAGACTCTTATGCCAATGTATTTTCATCTACCTCCATAGCCACTTGTCTAGACAGATTCATAGCATCTACGGAAGAGCGCTTGTCTTGCTGTACACAAATGAAATATCATTTTCGAAGCAGACATCAACATCGGGAAAGAAGTTCAGGACAGTTAGTCAGTGGCCAGATCATCTGCTGACATTTTCTGTTGGCATGAAACCACGCTGCCTTCTACTGCATGACCGAATTTTATGTGGTGATAATAATTGGCTCCAGGCTGAATTCTTGACGAGGGCATCATCAATTTCTTAGTTGCCTATGTTCGGCTCCCTTGGGATAATCCATCAGATCATTAATTCGTATACATGTGGTATAGCCATGTCTTGAAACTCAAGATATTTGCACTGTGCCAAAGAGTGAAGTAATCCAATCCAGCAATCAATCAAGTAATCCAGGCCTCGGGACAATTTGTTGCACCCTCAATTGGAGTTGATGATCATTTTTCTTCGGGTAGTGGCACTTGGCAGCATGACAGAATGATCAATAACTTGTAATATAGGTGTAGAGGTCTAAATATTTTGAATTGTTCAACTGAGAAGCCATACAATAGCATGGGATGTTTAATATATATATATAGTATGTAGCAGTAGCACATGGCATGAATTCCTAACACATCAACGTACTGGCACTGGCAGTCATTGTCTCTAGGCTTAAAAATAGCAGTATCCTATATATATTGCAATCGATATCAATCATCAAAATGCTGCAATGATTATCAACTACCACTACAATACAACTATAGTATAGTATACTTACTATCCGCAACTAACTTAATGCTGCAATAAATATCACGCAGTCAATGTTCTGCAATGTCGAATTTTGTGTCATAAAATCATAGTTGACTACCATATAACGGCTACAATGTCGATCATTTTGACGCAAGGAGTTTACATAGTTCATGAATCGAAGACATCAAACATATTTGAATCCTTGCGCATTTCCATGACACTTGGCGTTTTATATAAAACGTTTACAGCCCGAAAACGATAATATACTGTATCCGAAATACGGCTACGTTAACGACGGATTTCTGCGTAATTCTGACGATATCATTCTATATGCTTTGTACAGGATTGGCATCTAGCATAGGTGAATCTCTGATGACTTCTACAACAAATTTCCGAAACGTTTACAACCAGAAATCAACAGTACAATATGCGATATTTAGCACTGCAGCAGGTGCGCGAGAAAGTAGCTTGCTAACCAATTTGTGGTTGCTATGCGACCTAGTCACGTGATCGAAGTCCTGCAAAAGGCCTATTCTGTATCATGTTTTGCTTTTTGGGTTATCACAATTTTCAACGAATGTGCACAATTAAGCAATAATTCTTTTAAATTTCAGTTGTCTCGTTTGTTGTTCAGCTTTCTGTGGCATGAACAAGTGCCATCTTGCCTAATATATTATATTTTTGGTGAAATTGTTCTCTGCTCCTTCCATATTAATATCGGCCTATGATATCGGTTATCGGCCTTGTGAGTGTGCCGATATATCGGTATCGGTATCAGCCTGTAAAAATCAATATCGGTAGACCTCTAGTCATAACACGTAATCGGCGTAATACGCACGAAAATATTTCAACCTACCTGTCGTGAAGGAAACTGGTTTAGGATTTGTGGTCCAGGCTCCCCCGCTAATACTGAACGTAGCTGCGATTGACACGTTGTATTGCGTCCCGGGTATTAGGGAATCAACTGTTGATGTGAGACCTTCTTCTGCCATCGTTCCGCGCCCCCACACAACCTGAAAATTAAACCTGGATAACATGGTGCAGTCGTGCGCTGGGGTACCATCGTCATGTAGCGTGAATTTCGCTGCAGTCGGTTGATTTGTAAAGGTCATTCGAGCAATTGTTATCGAACGTATATTTCCGTCTGTTTAACAGCTATCGTACTGATATAGTTTTCGTTGAAGAAGGTAAAGTAGTATACTCGTCCAGAGGTGGTCCAAGTAGTCAAGAAAGCTACTCAAGTAGAAGTAGAAGTACTTCTTTCATAAGCAATCTGAAACTACTTGAAGTAGAAGTAGAATTTGCTGGCTTTAAATCTACTCAAGTAAGTAAGTAGTTTTGAAAACGGTCATAATACGTTCGCATGGACTTTCAAAAGCTGCAAATTGAGCTGTGCGGAAGGTGCAGAGAGCTTCATGTACAATGCATATTGAAGCATCCCATAAGTTTTAAATTTCCGACAGAATTAGCATTCAACCGCATCATGAGATGCAAATGATAGTTTTGTTATGGAAATGAGATACTAATCTTTTGTTTACTCGAACATCCCGTTTTAGAAAATGTCATGGCATGTTCCCTCACGCATATTACGGCCTTTAGTTTGGTCGAAGAGCAATACGGAGAAGTTGTATGAATACGATGTTAACACTTTACGCGATTCGTATATGATGATAAAAAATATGGTGTGACGTACAAATGCCATATAGTGTAATTGTATTTTCGGAAAATAGATGGCGATGCTACACTTGCTTTTAAAATTAATCAGGTATGTTCTCCAAACAAAAGAACTGAGACTAATTAGAACTCTAAGTAATGATACTGCAAATTGAACGGGAAATACCAATACTACATCAGAAAAGCGGAAAATGTAGTACATGTACTTTGTCGACACAGTCTTAACGGTGGTCTGCTGAAACAGATCGAACGCTAAAAAAGTCAGAGATTACGATATGATTGGTATGCTAGATTGCTAAACGGTAATTTCAAACGTTATGATGAGCCATATTTACTATGATGAAATATGTCATATGGGCGACATTGCGGTGCGAAGGGAACCAATCAACCTGCTACCTAAATAATATTCACTTTCGTGGAAACATATTTGTAACTCCATATCTACTTTGTGTGAAGCGCGACGAAAATTCTGGGTTTGACTTGAATTTTTTTTCAAATTGAAATTTAAAACTCCGTGAAAACAGCCCGAGGGTTGATCAGTTTCTCTTTATAATTGGAGGGTCCCACTACTTCTACTTGACAAACTGAAAATAGCGAAAAGTAAGTAAGTAGATCACAAAATATT
>ATSW01118450.1:0-12070 GCA_000444245.1 Botryllus schlosseri
GACTCGAGTCACCTCCAAAAATCGAGTGACTTGACTTGACTCGAGTCACCTTTGAAAATCAATTGACTTGACTTGACTCGAGTCAAAATATGCAATGACTCGTGACTCGAAGGCAGTGACTTGATCCCAACACTGTCAGGATATGCACGGGAGCGATGACCACGACGCCCGTATACACGCTGCAGCACACCTGTGGCGAAGCTCCAATACATTTACGGCATTACCAGGCGTGCCTGAATTTCCGCGCAACAATACTGTCACAAAATAGCAACCCCTGTGAATCACTGGTTGAAGAAGCCTGGCAAGAGATCTTTCCAGATTCCGCAAATTTTATTACATTTAATATGCTTACTCGGAACTCGGAAGATGCCCGAATCGAAAACATTGGGCCATCGACTATAGCCCCGTGGGAAAACCCTGGGTATACTGTAGACCTAGACCTTTCCATAGTGATCAAGAAATCAGATCACCCAGAAATCATCAGACAAACCTGTGAAGAATATATATATTCCACTCACAGGGATAAATTACACGTATATACGGACGGTTCAAAGACCGTAAATGGGTGTGGGGCTACTTTTTATATTAAATCTTCCGATATGTCGCATAAAACCGCCCTTGATTGCAGGATATCCATATTAACGGCAGAGTTAGCCGCTATATGCGAAAGTCTTAACTGGTTAATTGAAGCCGCGCGCCAAGGATCCACATATACTTCCGGAATCGCAATTCTATCAGATAGTTTGAGCGCATTAACTATTTTGAAAACCGGCAACACCAGCCATGTTCGCTCCCTGGTCAATGATATTTTTAAGTCTTTCACAAAGCTGGATAGTGTTGGAATAAATATGACGTTTCTTTGGATTCCAGGTCACTGTGGAGTTGGATTCAACGAAGTAGCCGATGAATTAGCAAAGGACGCTGCGTCGTCTTCAACTACACGAATAATCAGAGATATCCCGCTCTCCCGACAAGAAGCCAAAACAATTGCCAAAGAACTAACTCGCCTAAAATGGATTGACGAATTTGCCACAAATGGATCGAAAAATCTCTACAAGAGAATACAAGCAGCACACGGGATTTCTCCGCTGCTAGGGCTCTCCAGAAAAGAAGCATCGATACTGATACGACTTCAGACTGGGCATTGTAAACTTAACGCCTATTTACTAGGGATGGTGTGAACCTCTGAAAGGTTCAGGTTCGTGTGAACACGAACCTTTTTGAAAGGTTCTGTGTGAACGCGAACGTGAACCTCATGACGTCACGTGACGTCATATTGCTAATTACAACCCTACATTTCAATGAAGTGATATCCTATATTAATGTACACGATACCTAGCGACGACCCGGCCACATAATGACACAATGCTGAAGTACATGTTGGAGTTTGAAACGTCGCTAAATTTATCAACTGAGGCAATCAAATGATATAATACTCCCATAAAATCAATATCATCCGTCGGTTTGCCAACAATTTCGACGACGAGTTGGCAGGGAATATAAGCTTACGCCTCAATGGTCTTGGCCAGACCGGACAATGTATTCGGCATCTGAGTATTGCTACATTGATATTGGGCAGAGTGTAAAACAGGTTTCTATACTTGCTACCGATATTAGGCTACGTCACAAGCAGTGTTCCCTCTAATTTTTGGCGAGTCTGAGCACACTCACCAACTTGCTGCGCAGACCCTTGGAAAACAGTGCGTAGCGACTAGAAAAAAGGTCATCACTTCGGATTTTTTGTGCGCAACTTAGATTTTCTGTGCGCAGAGACCGTGTCAGCACTGCGCATTTGCACTGCGCTTATAGGGAACATTGGTCACAAGTTATACAGCCGTAGCCAACACCTCAATCGCACGGATTTGGTTTTAATGATGCAGTAAACCTATGAAGTCAGGATTGAACCCGTACGCCTGCTAGATTTGTTACATCAAAAAACGATATCAATCTCATTGATTGGTTGAATAAGCATCATTCACTGACTACGTGTACTGCATGTCGCTCGTGATGTTGTGTGATTGCGGTTCAAGCTCACAGCAGAGAGTCACTAAATATTCACAAACGGAACGCTGGATATTTCAAGCAAACTTTTGTAATAAAGCAAGTAGAATCTCTGAGATTGTCAAGGTGCATGCTCGTTTTGTGTTGATTTTTTATGCTTCCAGCGTCATAAATAGAGTGGCCCGCAGGTGAAATGCAATAAATTCGAACCACAAATGTCATAATGAAGTGAAAATTGTAATACATGAAAAAGGTTCACAGTGCAGAACCTACCAAGGTGTGAACGCGAACCTCTAAATTTCCGAGGTTCACATACAGAACGCGAACGTGAACCTCAAGTTCACACCATCCCTACTATTTACATCGCTTAGGTTATCACGGCAATGGTCTTTGTACGACATGTGGCGTGTCTGAAACAGTGGAGCATTTTTTGCTTCAATGCACTCGCTATAATGTGCAGCGAAATTATTTATTGGACATAGCAGAACGAAACCACGTACCCATCGATATTGTAGCTCTACTCGGCAACCCCTACAGCTACACCATTGTACCAGTCATTGAATCTGTGTTTTTAACCGAGAGACAGCTTTAATCTAGTAGAGAATATAGACTAACAATATTTAGGTTTGGTGCAAAAAACCATAGTTGCTAAGCACCACAATCCCCATATACATACATACATACCAGTAAGAATACAATTGATCTACTGTCAAAACTACAATATCAGGCTCTCCGTATCATTGCTGGGGCCCCAGTTGGGCCTGGATCTGCGAACAGGTCGATACTCAGAGAATTTTGGTGTTTTGAACACACAAGACACGAGTGAGCTGGATATTTGCAAGTTTATTTATTAGTTCAAATTCATTCACTCTGCAAAATTCATTGACTTCTTCCATTCGGGATCAAAAGCGCGACAGTACAACACACGCTAATCCCTGCCATCCAATTAGGATACGATCGCCACGAATTACAAAAAGACGAATCGTTGTATTAAGTTTGTCGGACACTATTGTGGAACAGTATTTGACCGGCAATCCAACAGTCTTTTGGCATGTCCACATTCATACGCAAATACTAGAAGATTAAAAAGAATGAAAGCGCTCAAGATTACCGGATCATGATCGTAGATATTGAATCCGCCTATACAGCCCCTTACCATTTAATTTCCATCCCTTGCCATTTTATAGTATCTTGTGTTACTTTTATTTCAGTGTGCGCGCCTCTTATTTACATGCTCCACTACAGTGCTTTTCAACCTCTTTGAGCAACATTCGCACTAATTTTGCGAAATAAATTTCATTCACAGTGCAAACCGACCAAAACTTGTTATACAAAAAGAAGGTGAAGATTAGGGCTGTTCAAAAATAACTGTTTTCCCCGGATTTCAGCCATTCGCTGGCTAAATTGCCAGGTTACCCTACAAAACGCTGCACACCAAATTTGGTTCAATTCTAACAAGTATAAGACTCCGCAGATCCAATTAAAAAGTCCAATTATTAGAGGAAAATTAAAAAAATCTGATTTTTATGTCAACCCCATGAAATTGTTGAGCTGTCTTTAAATACGATTCAAAACAAATTTGACTAAATTCTAACTGGTGGTGGCGGAGTTATTTGAGTTTTTCGTTGATAATTCTCGGATTATCCACCAATTAAGGATGGTGGTGCATGGTGATGATTATTTTCCGATCCACACAATTGGCTATCGGTGTTTTGCTGATGACGAAATTGCGGGAATGACGAATACTCACAGTACAGTAATTACGGAGTAAGCGCGGCCTATCCGACCTAACTAGGCTTGGCGGCTATATATGAACATGGTTAGTTATAAAAGGCTGTGCCAACGAGGCAACAATTCTTAATTTTGCGAGCGATTACCGTAAAACTATGTGACTTCAGCCATTGGTAGTAGCATAGTATCTTATGAAAAACGTAGGATCCGGTGGCGAGACAGCGTAGTGGTATAATCCACAGCTGTAACACCAATGGTTGAGGGTTCGAGTACGACCGAGGTCAACTCCATAATTCCTAAGTGTTGGAGGTTTATCTAGGCTCCTCCTTGCCATCTCATCTGTGTTAGCGGTATCTTATGAAAGCCTAGAAATGGGCCGTGCTAAAAGCTAAGGAATAAAAACGAAGAAAATTGGCCTGGTTTAAATGATCATAGTAGTCGACACACACCATGTACACCTCAAAACAAACAAACAAGCATCGGAGCCGGAGCTACTTTTCAAACAACCGGCTCCGGCTCCACTAATTTTATGTAGAGCTCTAGGACTCCGTCTCTTTGCTCCGGCTCCGGCTCCACCAATTTTTTGTAGAGCTCTGGGACTCCGTCTCCTTGCTCCGGCTGCAAAGTCCTGCTTATATCTTATCCATTGCTCAACATGACGGGCTGACGGTGTTGGGGACATCGTCGTAATGACGGTTGCAATGAAAACTTTCACGTGCAAATTATTCATTGTAAACATCAAGTACATGGAATTTGAATACGAATTCAGCATTGATCAAACAAGAAGAACAGAAGACCAACGTGAAAAGAATATTACTGACGGAATTTGATAAGTGGCGGCTCACGATAAAACCCGCCATAATCGTCCCAGAGCTGCATTCCAGTATGCTTGACAGTAAAATCTACGCTTGTATAGAAGAGAACTTAATAATGCGATTTCTTCGTAAAGGCATGCGAGACGACGCGAACAATGAATTTCCTTTTATAATCGTGTCACGTGCGGAACGTGATGCATGTGCTGATGCGCAATGTGCAAACTGAATGGTCCATGGTATGTATGGGAACTATATGACTCTCACGCGATTGTGTGAGGTGACGTTCTCACCTAATCCGCCAAAAAATAATTTTAGGATTCCCGATGCCAGCAGGCCTTGTTAATGATGACTTTGTGTGGTTTCATCGATGGTGAATGGAATGTAAAATACGATGTATTGCAGCCTTCATCACTACTTTTATTCTTCCGCTCTAACATTTTCAGCCAGAAACGAATGGCGATAACAATTAAAATATCGCTTGAGTATGTCGAAAATACACGATAGAATTCCTACCGACCGCGCACTGCGCTAATCCCATACCAAATCACCTCAGACAAAGAGAACGACTGGAACCCAACGTATTTATCTTCATCACCAAGCTTTCGAAATTCTCACTTGTCAGAGCGGTCTTGTTCTCAGAATACCCGTTTTGCGTTAAAGAAGCGTGAACAGAGATAAAAACAACTTCTCATAAATCATTGATTATACCGTGAAAAGTATGCATTTTGTGAGTGTTTATAGTGTGTCGTCGAGTCAGAGCTTGCGTCTGACATTTGCTGGAAATGTTATATAGGCTGTAGCACGCAACGGTAACTGGCCTTGACTATGCATGTTGTACTAGCCAGTGGTCTCAAACTCAAACGTGCTCGCGGGCCATTTCTTAGTTTGTGATGACGCCGCGGGCCGCAGCATCAGTAATCGGGATATTCAATATATAGGTTCCAACTAGGCCTTATTTGACGGGTCCTTGCAGACAGGCATTCAACAAACATCGTGGAAATGTGATTTATTGTTGCATTATTCACGCTAGACACGAAATAAAATCACATTTTCAAATATTTGAATAATATTTTTTGTGCCGGGCATAATTTCTTTAATTATTAAGTTATAGACATAATACGAGAGGATGCATCATGACCAATGTTTCCTCTAATTTTTGACGAGTCTGCGAGACTCACAAACTCACTGCGCAGACCCTTCGACAACAGTGCGTAATGACGAAAATAAAGGTCATCACTTTGGATTTTTTGTGCGCAACTTCGATTTTCTGTGCCCTGAGACCGTGTCAGCACTGCGCATTTGCGCACGTGTGCAGCTTAGAGGAAACAGTGATCATGAGTAGTAATAGGTTTGGGCGGAATGTGCCAAAACACGATTTAACTTAAACAAACAAGAATTATCAATATAAAAGATACTGAAAGAATTAGCTCATTCTCATTTTTGCAGCAATACTTTTATGACCTTGTGTGCGGCAATCAAAAAGGGGGAATAATTAACGATAGAGAGAAAACGAACAAAGAATCTGGATTGACCTTTGTACTCAGACATGAGACTTGAGTACTTCTACTTGTACTTTTCCACTCCTGATTCTACCTCGCCTCTGGACACGAGACTTGTATATTTGATATATATTATATTTTCCCGCGAATAACAATGGATCGACTTTTAATTTCAATGGTGTGCACGCCGACGAATCGGTATAGTTCTCCTGGCTTGACGTGTCGTTCCGCACGAACAAAGAATCTGGATTGACCTTTTGTACTCAGACTGGAGTACTTCTACTTGTACCTTTCCACTCCTGATTCTACCTCGCCTGACTTCTGAACACGAGACTTGTATATTTAGTATTTTTTTTAATGGGTCTTGATAATAGCCACCTGTCCTGACCTATCGGTCCGTGGCCAATCCAAGGACGAGTCTTGGGAATAATTGCCCGTCAAATCCCCAGATGACTTGTCGCTCCGCGGTTGATTCAATTTCGTGTACGGTGGGTCATAATTGCCGGTCGTGACGTCAGTATAGTTTTCTCCTGATCCGTTAGATTCTGGTTCGTGTTTTAGGTGTCCATACGTCCGGCTGTGTAAAGTGACGCTTGTGGTCTGTCTCATACTGTCGTACTTGTCCGCCTTTTGCTTTTTTGTTGACTTAAATAGCGAGGAGAAATGATCTGTGGGAATCGTCGCCACGTGCGAATAACACATTCTACACAATTAAATACACACGTTCAGTTTATTTGAAGTAATAACGGGGCAAGCACATTAACTAATCGTCCAGAACAAGGTATAGAGCTTCTTTCAGAGCTTGGCATACTTTCTTGATATCAGAATCCTTTTTTTTTGATTTGCGATGTGAAAGCAATACCAGAGTTTCGCATACATGAGCATATGATTGCGTATAAACCGATATTGAAGTCTTCTGAGAGCATCTTCATTATTCTCCAGTCTACTCAATATTATTTTCCTCTTAGTACGTTATGTCTCTCAATCCAACAGAACAGTTGAATTGCTATTCGAAGGTATCTGATACAGACAACTGTAAACTAGTTCTTTAAGTTTGTTCATCGTAGCGTAACGACCATTTTTACGAATCCATAACTGTATCATTTGATATCGTTGCTCAGTCAAGTTATAGCAATCCGTGTATTGGCATTCGGCAATTTCATTGTCAGATAGCTCAAGTTTTTCACGTGCAAACCTATACCAGTTCACCGGGTCAATCCGATCCATTATGACGTATATATCACTAGCAGTAATCTTGGACATATTCGATCTACAGTGTACAGCGAATAATCATGTGATAAATATTACACGTTATATATTGCCTTGCACTTGGTTTCAACTACAATAACAAATAAGGCGATCAACTTACGCAATAATGATGTAATCATATCTCAGCGTTACTGGACCGGAACCAAGCAAAGCCGCTCTCGTAATAACTAGAGTAATCAACTACGCAATCATAATGACGTAATCATTACTGCACATGCTTGAACTGCAATATGGGCTGACCTTATTTGGCTGAAACGCGCTCGGTGGTGCAATAATGGGAATGAATTGTGACAGATCATACTCGGGTTGCCAATTCAAAGTCCCAAAAATCCGGCTAGCACGTAAAGTCCTCTTATTTTCACGTGTTGCGAGGGCAAATTACAGCATAAATCCGACTCTCAAGGCCATTTGGCCGCATCCAGTCTGGCTTCGCTGAAAACTGATGAAATCTGCGCCGGGTCCGGAGATGTTTCGTGACCTCCTCCGTCCAGACAAGATTGTTCTGCTGTAGGTGTCGTTGTATAATAATTTACGTACAAGGAGACTTGGTATCGCCCCTTTGGCGGGATTCTGTTTGATTCGTCTATACAGGTGTTATTAGTGCGATCAGATTTGGCACCTCAAGGAGTATATTGGTAAAAATCGTGTCACGATGACAATAGCTTTACCGGTCAACATGCGGTCAACGGTCAACGACGCGGTGTGATGTACGTAAATCAGCTGTGATCAATCGAGCGTGACACAATCGCTGTCAGTCATCAATCTGCGACTCGACAAAACTCGCGTTCTCTGGTTGACAGCAACGCGATATATTTGATGTCCCCGTCGACCCTCCTATTTTAATAGGGTTACCATGCGGCCTCATTTAGGGGAGCATATGTCCTCCATTTCCCAGATATGTCACCCTTTCGCCAAAATGTACTCTCTTACTGTCAATTTGCTCTCCTTGTTAGCTTAACATATCCAAAAAACACCACGAGTAACGCGAAATGTGGGCCTATAGATTACAAAAGTCGGGTATGTAGCCAAATCGGGAAAAATGACGCTATGATGGTATTGTGTTGGCTATTACGTGGATATACGGGCCTGTGTAAACATGTGAATAGTAAAAGCGACGTAATCTACCGTTACATGTAAAAAGATCGAGCGCAGTCGACCATGCCGGGGTATACCTACCTTAGTACAGCCAAATGATCCAACGTCGTACCGAGAATAGCCGGGGTGGTGGTATATCATTCTCACAAGATGTACTTTGGAATGCGTGTGAAATCGACATCGCCCGTTACTCGACTGAAGCAAGTCGCCACTGCAGTCCCTCTCTCTGTGTATGCACAACGTGCTGAGAACTGCAGATCCAGACGAAACTACGCATTATGGCGAGGTTATCGAGATAGCTGGAGCGATTTACAACACATGCTACATTTACTTCAAAACGGAAAGACAAAATATAGCTTTGGAGTACTCAAGTAGTTTTTAAGAAATGTCGGTATCGTGAAATCGCCTTCTATCCTAATTATAAAAGAGTAGGTCCCCATAAAACTGTCGAGCGCAAGCACGTTGGTAACTGTGATAGTAGACAAAACTGACTCGAGTACCTCAGAAATAGTGCCTGTATTTCGTTGCTGGCCACGCGCCTGCTTATTCACACCGACTGACTCGCGTAGTAAGCCACTGCGCCCCGTCATCTTCTTATCGCTCAAATAATATTACAATGAATATACACGAAATTGATTCTAATTTGTCGGTATTGTTATCAGCACAAAAGACACAGTTACATCAAATAATTTTACAATTCACGAAATTTATTTTAATTTTTAGGTAGTGTTATCAGCACAAAAGACACAGTTACACAAGTCTCGTAAATAGGTGTTGCTACACTACAATCGTTTTATCGCCTCTATTTAACGCATAGATCGATCGCGCGAGTGACGTTTCCGCAGACCAATTCTTGGCGTTTGATCAACTCTTGTCTGGTTATGGGGTTTCTAATCACAGGACGATTGAGATTCGGGTGTGTCTTTTCGATACGTTGCGCAAACTCGATACCTTTCGTTCGGATTACGTATTCGCACTGCGGAAACCATTTTGCATGCTCTGTCCAAACCTCGTCTCCCCGGTCCCAACGAAGCCCGCCGCCACAGTAAAAACATTTGGTTCTGTCCGAATCAATGTAGTAAAACCCCGCTTTTGCTGACTGTTCAACACTAGCCTTAATTTTATTCGGTTCCCAGCCCTTGTCGAACGTTGCGATTCTTTTTGACAACGGCGACATGAGAGGATTCACGGGGTTAAGACAAGGAAATAGTTGCTCAAGACATCGCTTTTCGTCCTCGGCGGGCTCCTCTGGTTCTTGTAGATGTAAAGTGAGACGCCGTATTTTGTCGCCAAGCAACTTATCCAAATTGTCTCGTTCGTGCTCGGTTAGCGTCACATTCCCCGAATCGTCGCCACGTGCGAAACAACAACCCGGGTGATACGTCAAGTGTATTTCAGATACATCGTCTGTAGGCCTCCAATTGCGGAGAACGCCGGAGCAGCTGAAGCACTGCGTTCTGTCTAGGTCACCGAGGTAGAATAAACCTTGTTTTGCCAACTCGCCGACCGCCCGTGGTATGGGATAGCTGGGCCATTTCTCAAAGGTTTCGCGACGCTTCGACTCCTTTCGCAAGTCGAGATTCCTAACCCGATACTCGTGCTCTTGATCAACGATATTCGCAAAGTTGATGTTGGCGTTTCCAACGGCTTTACACTGTCTCAATAAACTTTTGAAATTCGATTTCACAATAGGTATGTTCAACGCGTCTCGTACACAATTCGCGTCATGACGCCGTGCACTCGACCCGGTCCATCTTTCGAGGTATACACTGCATCCAAAGCATTTGATTTTGTCTTCAAATCCTAGCCAGTAGTATCCTTCAGACGCTAAATCGGTGCGTGTCGCGTATGATACTTTAGAGAATTTGGCGAACGTGGCGAGTCTGTACAATTCACTGCGGTGTGAACCGGAAGCGATATACACGCGTTTCTGTCCGGGTGGATCAGAGTATCTCTCCATTGACCTAATGCCAAGCTCTTTCATAAACATGAAGTACCAAGACAGAGCTTTTGTGTCTATGCGTGCCCCATAGGTCAACCGAGTCGGCTCACACATATATTCCTAGTTTATCCTTGAGAGCTGTATTACTGGACAGCTGTACTTTTATGGCTGATTGACAACCGTTAGCTGTCGCTATTGCACCATTTACATATGTGTAGGAGCAGGCAACTTCTGCAGTCCGCGGGGCGTGTGTAGCATAGTACCCCGGGCGGTGCGAATTGCTGAATCGATACATTATTCGACCACCGACCAACACATACGAGGAATAAATCGTATTCAATGTATTTTGGCAACAGCAATATCACTACAAAGCCGTATCTCGCCGATAATAACGAGGACAATGTGGATTTGATAACAGTATTTTTATACAGGCACCGCCATGTCTGCTTCTCTCTAATCAATTAACACGCGGTGCAATACTTAAATAAGGTTTCATAGTGGTCTATAAGCCCGATACCCTAAATTGACAGAGATATCAATTCAGCAACCAAGGTCTAACTCTACCTCTAATTTGGAAAAAATGTTCCAGTCTGGTGCAAGGCCGTGTTTAAAATCCCTTCTTTCCATCGCTTAGGCGAGAGCAAAGACCATCATCGAACTGTCGGAAGGCGAAGCAGTCTGGAACCTTTGGCTGGAATTGTTATACAGCGACTCTGACTTGGAGTGCTTGCCCGCCTTCGACAAGGACGGCGACGTGTTGGTGTTTGCCAAAATGTACATGCCCAGCACGAGGACTCTGGCGTATTGCGGGCACCTTTGCGTTCCCATCAGCGGTACTAAGATAGGAGATATCGAGCCCGAGTTGCGCAGAAAGGCGGGGCTGCCGGCGGACACGCCGCTGTTGCTGTACGAGGAAGTGCAGCACTCGCTGTGCTCTCACATCAAGGACAAGACTAAGAATCTGGGAGAGGCGATGGACAAGCTTATGGACGGGAATATCATCGTGTTTCAGGTAACGCGAAGTCAGACTAGAAATTGCGGCGTTTTTGGCGGGGTTGTGACCAAGTGACATGGCTTCGAGTCGCAAGTCAATCTCACTTTTGTAGTTTTGACTCGAGTCATTCTCACTTCACCACGGAGTCATGGTATTATGACTCGAGTCCAAGTCGTTGTGTTGACTGCTCAGTTTCCAGTTGAAGTTTTGTGACACCCACTTTCTATAACACTGTTTGGTGATATCGAATGGTTCCAATTTATAATACACTAATCCATATTTGCGCGATTATTTGTCAGGTTGATTCTCCCGATATCGACAGCTACCCTTTACCGAGCGCGAAGGCGTACTTTCGAGACCTGGTGTACAGAATCGATGTCGTCTTCTGCAACAAAAACGACATGTGTGACCCCGGGTTTACCGTTAACCTCAGCCAGAAGATGACCTACAATCAGGTGACACAAGAAATTTTGAAATGAGTGCTTTTAGTTCTGGCTGGGAGCTCTGAAAAGTAACCAGTTCTAGTTGCTCCTGTATCAGGAGTTTTGAAAAGCGAGTAGTTCTAGTTGTGGATTTTAAGAAGTGAGTACTTCTAGTTCTAGTTGTGGATTTTAAGAAGTGAGTAGTTCTAGGTCTAGTTGTGAATATTAAGGGAGTAGTCTTGCTTCTAACTGCGGATTTTTAAAAGTGAGTACTTCTAGTTCTAGTTGTGGATTTTAAGAAG
>ATSW01118474.1:0-10075 GCA_000444245.1 Botryllus schlosseri
TCGCGCTATAAATGGCACTAAAAATTGATGCAATTTTCTAAAATAAATTCGGTTATCGCTGTACAGGTGCTGCTTATTCTCTTGGTAAGAATATTTCACACATAATAGAAATGCAAGCATACCTCAAAACTACTTCGCATTTTACATAATCGTTTTGCCTAAAATATCTGAAGTAGAAGTGGAAGTAGTCGAAAAATACAACCAATTGAAAATAAGCAAATCCTATTTGAGTACTCCGAAAACCTAGAAGTACTTCGTTACTGGCCACCGACGCTTATGCAACTGACGTTCGTGGTTGGTCGCCAATACTTACACCAAAGTGATTGCGCGCTATGCAAATCGTCGTAAGAGTCAAAATCCTCGTCTCCACTCATGTCGGCGCGCAGATCCTTGATTGCGGAATGCAACTTTATCAGCTGCAGAAATAGAGACTTGTCTTGTTCCCTCATTTCATGCTGAAAAACAACGAAGCTGACTGAACATTGAACAGTGAAAAGCCAATGGCTGCTACAGGAGAGACAAAATAAAATGCAAACCAAGTGAACGCAGTGGACTTGAGAGGACCCTTCACCATGGAAAATATATTAACTACTGATTATATATTACCTTTGCTGTGGGAATTCCTTACAAAGAGACAGTACTAAATGTTTAGTTGACTGTATTTACTTATCGCAATATCGATTCGATCAGCAACTGTTATGTCGTGACGCAAAAGACCATAGTTGCTATATGCGTCACTAAAATTGCTTTTAAATATAATAATAATAATAATGAGTGAACGCAGCCAATGGCAAGTTTTTAACTTACCAATTCAAGTCTAATCCACTGTAACCCGGTGGGAACGCTGACATTCTCCACACCTTTGCGCCTAAGTTGATTTAGTTTGTGACGGGCTAATTTGGTCATCGCATATTCCTCCAATTCTTCGTCATCGCCAATAATCGCCGGATCATCATCGTCTGGCTGGCTGCTGATAGAGCACGACGTATTAATTCCGGAATCTGTGCTGCACTGACTCGACACGATCGGTCCTTGCTTCGGAGTTAATATAGGAGAATACTGCCTTTTGATGGACCGAAAAAAGCCGGACCTCAATTGCTGCGTTGTGTTGAAGGATAAATCAGACTGGTAACGATTCGACTCCGACTGTCCAATACCAAGTATTGCTTGAGGAGCATCACATAAATGTTTTTCCAGGTTACGGTCTTCAAGATCTTCTTCAATTTCCAACGGATCCGAGAAATTAATTGATTTTGACTTCGTGGCTGCTTGTCGGGTGGATGTGCGCATATCGGTATTTCCCTTTTTCTGGGCGTTAAGATCCTGGCCCGGGGGAAAAACCAAACTGCGTGAAGGAATGTATTCGACTTCATCCACGTTCGCCGAAGAGTAATTGCGGTTGAGTTCATTCTGACCGCTGTGGGCGTACCGGTTTGAAGCGTCTCCCCACACGATCGGGGCTCGCTTAGGGAGTAGGATTCCACGGTATTGCTTCGTAGATGCGTTGAGGCGGTTGGCGTTGTTCGCGTAAGCTGAAGCTTTCGCGTATATTCCCTCGCGCATCCTAGTTTGACGGACCACCGAAATGCCGTGCCCTGTCGAATCGACGGGCGTGTGCTCGGGTAAGGGTGAACGTGGCATGAATGTAGGGGATTTCATTCGGTCAAATTTCTACAGCTGCCGCCTTCACTCCTCAATACGGATGGTGTTCTCAATGCCGTCACGTCAGACCATGTACCAGACTTTAAAATTCATATGAATTGCGCAGTCGAATTATGAGTGATCTGCGGTGAAATAAAGAGTCCATGAAGATCTGTTTATTGATACTTTACGTCTGATCATTGGCACAGATATTCTGAATAGATCTACAAATGTGCCGAGTTCTTATAGATTACGAGGTAACCTATATCACACACGTCAGAGCACGCTTTCTGCCTCGAAATACAGCTTGTTCTGACTGCTCATACGATCAATTCACCACGCAACAAATTTTGGTGTATTTCTGTTCAACAAGATTGTAATGACTCGAGTCGCGATTTTTTGGTTACTCGACTTGTCATTGTGCATGACTCGAATCAAGTCATAGGACGGCCAAGACAGACATTTCATTGAAACTGCGAAGAATAGTAAAGTTACCACATTAGTATTTCGTGTACCAGTCCTGATACTTGGAAAAGAGGGCCAGAAACTGTTAAGACTGAGCAGAATTACTATATTATAAATGCGACCCATTTTATATCACTCGGTATACTTGCAAAACGTGGGTTGGTTACAACCCTGCTGTTTAACTTGATATTTTTTATTGTTTTTAGATAGTTTTACCGGACCGATTCCAAAAAGGTCACTAGATTTTCTCTATCATCGACCATTAACCCTAATGCGGGTATAGGGTAGGGTTAGGGCTAACATNCACTACATACTGTAATACATCACCATTGTTAAGCTGTGGATTTAGGTCTTTAGGGAAGTGAAGGAAGTCCAAAGCTCAGTTAAATCATAAAATACAGTAATGTTCTTGTAGTCTGCATCTGATTAGCGGGTTTTGAGTAGTGCCGCAAAATTTTACTAGTAAACTATTTCAAGTCGTTGGTAGTANACAATTCAAAACTCGGTCATAAAACAGCGTGACCATGTAGTTNAGACCTATTTTATAGTGCCTAATGATAGAATAGAACAAGCTCTTGTTGCTGAATTCAAAATCTTTTCCCTAATGGTATGGGGTCATGGGTGAAAATCAGGTTTAGTACCCAATATTTTCGAAAACCAGTCATACGTAATTTTGTCAAAACCAAATTTGGAATGTAACATATCATTTTAAAGCTATCTTCAGGGGGACNTACCTGATATATTTTATGTCATTGATATCGCANTCCTAGTTGATCTTTTACACAAACACTTGAGGAATTAAGTTGTTGTTGTTGNTTGTGGNATTCCTGGTGTTTTTCGACTTCGATGCTCATGTACACCAGGCTGATGTTCTCTATTATGATTCCGTAGCTGTCGACTTGNAGCACGGCCAACTTCTACTCTTTTATAAGACATCGCTTTCCGGGATCAAATGACGAGCAGNGGCGTAGGCCCTAGATAAACCTTCAACTATGGTGTTGCAGCTANGCATTNNACCANTACGCTATCTGTCACTATAAAATTCGGTATTTTTCATTACNAAGAGGGGAGAGAAGAAAGAGGGTGATAAATTGAAAAGNGAGAAGTGGACTATACCGTAAAATCGAGNTTCATCTCTANATACATTTAGAAGTTGCAGGTACAAGCATTCTTATNGAAATTAATAACGCTGATGACGTAACGTATCCACGAAATTCGGTATAGGACTAAAAATGAAAATCGTGATCACCTGATGGGAANGCACAAAAAATGCAGGTTATCGGACAAGNTCAGTCATAATATACATGTTCGAAGTCATCATATGGATATCGGTTTTTCTCTCCGCTCACTTGAGCTTAGCTCAAACGTGACATACTGTACTAAATTGGAGACNCANACCGCGGGCCGCACATCATTCCAATTGAAACTTTTTCNCTGGTCGCGCAAATTTCCTCTGCTCAAGCTCATCAAAGGTTGCACAATGCACACCACTGAATTATATACAACAGCCCGAAACCATTGTTGATATACAGTGTTCTTTCGAATTCTCCACTAGTTGCTGACGATTACCCCAAACGAGTGTCAGNCGAAAATTTCCAGGTGTATTTAAATATGAATATAATATTTAATTTTATGCCGACGTTCTGTATCGCCAAAAAGCTCTACAACAGCCTACCTAAACAAGAAAAGAAANCCCCTACAAATCGTCTCACTTACCAACAAGCTATACGATAATGCCTCCATAACCTCTCGATCCAAGTTAATATTTTCTCAGTGACTAAATCCCGAACAAATGCCAATACTCGGGGTCAATGGACCACTAGTCTTGATTGTAATGCTAAGCACGCCTACCTANACTTGTGCGAAATTCAACAAGGATGATAATTTAATACATCCGTATCAATGAATTAGATAGTGCGCTGACTCAGAATTTTTAACCCGACCACAATAGATTCTTCGAGATTTATTCAACCATAATAAACTAGTGGTCCATTGACCCCGAGTATCGGCATTTGTTCGGGATTTAGTCACTAAGAAAATATTAACTTGGATCGGTTAAACTGGTTCAAGCGACTAACTATCACTTCTNTCTTTGAACGTAGTTGACGCATGGTAATTCCTAATTCATTTATCTTATTGGCAGTGCGTTAAACAAACCATTGCACGTACACATAATTCACNATTGTACAAATGTACAATTGTACATGGATAGATATTGAAATAGTAGGCAATAGGCATACATATTCATATATTCTCTTTTCGTCCANNATCCATGAAACATAGAAAAGTAAACTAGTCATCTACATCCGGTAGGCCTATATGTATCAGATATGCCTCTGTGATAACGGAATGTCAGCAATGCTACTGCAAAACAATATAGCATTATATTAATAGTTGACTGTTCACATATTATAAAAATATGCTATCATTTTTAGGGCGAAGCATTTTCGTATGATTGGTTGGTCAATTTTACTGGTAATTACTGGTAAATAATGCATATTTTCAACCAATCTTAAACTGCTTCGATTCGTTNACACGCATCNCCTAATTTCCTTATCAAAGCTAATCCTTAAACGGTTTAAGAGAAATTCATAATAGTCTTTAATTACAATATGATAAGACGAACCATATGCTATTGTTTGCTCGCACATGTTGCTGAATAGTATGAAATAATAATGAATATCCATCTCTCATTAGTCGCTGTCAGTAAGACCTGTCACCAACAGGAATCTTAAACATTAATCAGATCCTATTACACAATTTGATCATAGTATTTGANCACATGGAGAGACGTCCTGAACTCAGCCTTCAAATTATGAATTCACTCAATCATCAGTGGCAATTGAATTTATCAATGCCTCGATTCGAAGTTNATANATTATTTCAAGATCTANGATTCCAATGCCCAGTGCGCACCCATTCAACTAGAAAACACTTCTATGCGGATGTCTGCGGCTGAATTGAAACCATTTTCAAGCGGACATGCCCGTTTGAATGTTTTTGGCTTGGCAGCAAGTAGCATTGTGGCCTTGTCAAGGGTCGAGATTGTTATTGAAGTATCCTCACCCGATCGTTAATGCTCAAGAAATCATAACACGNGCTTCGTCACACGCTATGGCAATGGGGATATTTANTCAAGAGCGTGACTCCGACAATATATCGTCGTGAATTGTCTCGAGTTGCTATTCATATTCATGGCGAATTTTCACATCAATGTATTGCACAATAAGGTGCTTCAACTTGAAACCACTCTGCTGAATAAGATAGTGAGAGTAACCATGAGGCAATTATAACTCTAGAAATAGGCGTGACTACACACCGCCTCTTTACACTATTTCCTCCCGACTGTATAAAAATATTTACAATGATACCCGATAGCGCGGAAGTCTNTAACGATATATCCTTCGGNGAAGACTGCGAATGACGACCGGTGTTGTTCGTGGGTGCAAAATTCCCNCCATTTTACAGATTGGTCTCAAAACGTTGAACAAAGTNCCTAATCACACATAACCGTAAATCAAGCTTCAAAGCACCTATAATCAAGTTACCGCAATATATACTACTCCGAAGACATCTCACGACAGGATCTCTACAAGTTGGAACATCTTGAATATATGTATATATNTAATATATTCAGAAGTTTGGAGCTGCGATCCTCCGCATGAGACCTACTATAAGATATTAAAGCTGAAANATAAACGGCGTACANGCCCATACAATTAGCATATCCCACCCACTCTGCCCTCAAGATCGTATCTCGTTCTGTACACTGTTGCGGGTGCTTTCTACTTTCCGAGTATACCCACAAGACTCAATAAATCTCTGCCATTACGTTCTAAAATAGCATAATCTAATAGCTAACCTCTACAAAACTGTTTCTGATACTGATGAATCCAACCCACAAATAAACTCGTATTAGCCGCGACCACGCTGCTCTTATCGTCCTCATCAATTAAACATGTTACCTCCTGCTTTTACGAACAGTATCGGTCCTAAAACTTCTCCGGTGAGCGACGAGATTACCGAATACTCTTACGCGATGGGGGAACACATCGCTACAGTGTTCACTACGCAGTGTACCACACTGTTCAGATTAACTAATCAACAAGAATCTTCTGAGTGCATCAAATTGAGGGCACGCCTTGTCAGCAAGAAAACGGTTATAAAACGACGCCTTTCCACCGATGCATATCGCGTGTATCACGAATAGTTATGAGTGGGTAAATACTAAGTAACGAAGCACTTGACGTGATTCTATCCATCTCACATGGGCATGGTGATGTCTGGGATGCGCTACGCTGTAAAAATAAATGAAATACGGCCTCGAGGTAGCCGCTGTTCAACAAGTTGTCAACAAAAACAACATTGATGAAGGGGTTATTAATTGATATAAATACAGATGATACCATTCACTGTTCAAGTCAATAACTCGCCAATTAAAATTCCGGCGGAGCGGTAAGCTATGTTTCAGCTACGTAAAATTGTAAACTTTGGTGTAAGACTGCTATCTATCCCTTCCGGTACGTGCGCTACGCTCCCGCCGCGCTTTTTTGATTAAAAGTTCAGCGTCGACTACCGAGATCTACACCTGGCACGAAACCTGACCTGACTTTTGATCCCTTCTTTCGGGTGGATACTGGATATATATATATTTATAACGCGGGTGACGCAACAGAAACAATAGAGTATAGATAATAATCGTTGATATTGTCGTCCTATCTATTTCGTGTCCGCGGAAGCGAAAGTATACGTTCGGCTTCCGTTATAAGTGGAGGCTTACTGTACTTGAAAATGCTCTCCAGGCGCGTCAGAGATTCACTGTAGGCGAAGCGTCAGAATGGGTACCTACTTTACAATAAGGCCCGCGATAATAGTATTATAATATTATAGAGGCATTATATAAACTATATAATATGAATTCATAACCGGAAAACGCAACGGATGATATGGTTAACTCCACCGAAAAATAAATTACCATATTGTGAGAATGGTATCATGGAATCACTCGCACGTATAAAAATATACGTTCTTCGCGATGATCATTACCAATGAGGCCTGAACAATGCACACTACACAAGGTCAGATTAAGTCGTCATAAAGTAGGCCTCTATATGTAGATGTTGTATAGCAGCCCATTATCAACTCTTGCGCTATTCTCAGTCTAATCTATCGGCAAAAGAACCTGTTCTTCCGTCATCGTAACAATTCTCGTATTAACGATGCCCAGTTCGCAATTACAGTCACGATCCAGCACTATCTGGACTTGAGAATAGTTTGGAAAGAAAGCGCTTTAAAAATAAATATTATTGTATCGAGAAGACTAACATCAACGGGTCACTATGCACTTGTGTTTTTGAAAATCAAACAGCGATTAGGAATTCCATTGTGCGCGCCGCCGATGGATGGATGACAATAGATTTTCGAAGGGACTCTCATATTCGAACAAGTGTTTTTGCACCTATGAGCGATGATCCGTCTTTCATTCGCTATCATCATTACGTATTTTCTTTCTTCGAAATACATAAGCGGTATCGTATGGTGAGGATTATTGATACTCTCGAAAACCGATAGCAATATCGCGCAAATTTGTGTCGTATACCATTCACAAACTCATTATTTAAATGAGTATTTCTCTGGGCCGGGTCGTTCATTACAAACTATATACACTTATACAGTGTACGCCAGGGATATCTAGAACTCTAGACCAGGACCGTAACTGCCGCACTCCAAACCCCCCAATTGGGGGGTGCCCGACCTCGAAGGATGCCCAAAATTATTTCGTAAATTAGCAAAATTATAGAGTATTTTTTGAAAATTTATGCAGCTTTTTCAAAAAATTATCGCGCCCCGCGCGATTTCTGGTTGCCAAATATCTTGATTGTTGGGTACTGTTCACCTAAGAAAAAATACGCAAGGTTTATAGAAATGGGCATACCGACGTTGGTCATTACCGCGCCACGTCAAACCGAGATATGAAGTTTTAGGTAATGTAACATGCGACTCCAAGAGATGGGCCAGAACGATCGGCAGCGAGAAAACCTTGGCCGAAAAGTACTGCGCTTATGCCGATACATATAAGTTTAATTGTCCAATGTCCATAGGCGCCTAAATGACTGTTATAGTTTAGTACGTTTATGCGATTCTACATTTTTTGATATTGCGGAGGTCACGAAATAACATCATGTAACGAAGTCATACCACCGGGTCCGCCCGCCCGAAGATGTTTAATTATTATTTACGGGTCTTACAGTTTCCAAGAGACCTCACTCAGCTGTACCGGTAAATCTGATTACGCGAGCAGAGAGGACAAGAAATTGATAGCAATATATATGCAATTCTCGATCTTATTGACTGATTTTATAATGAATCATTGAAAATTTTCGCACTTCGCGCGTGCTCACTGAATAATATAACTAATTACGTGGTAAAAGCGAACAACGTGATGGAGGGGGAGAGTCGGTTTATCACCCTATGGGAGCCCAAGACCCAAGTTCTTTTGAGGCCTGACGAAGTACTGTTTCGTTCCTTCCTAAAGGTATACGCCCGGATATGTTTAATTATTATTATTGATGAGTGGTCCTACCTTTTCAAACACACCTCACTCCGCTCTACCAGTAAAACCAGTAAATCTTAATACGTGAGCAGAGAGAGGATAAAAATTGATAGCAATATATATGCAATTCTCGATCATATTGACCGACTCAATCATTAATTATAAAAGAATTTCGCGCTCGGCGCGGCTAGACGAGACAGTGTTACTCACAGTTAATCCAGATGATAAATAGCGGAAATAGCGTAGAGGCTGAGGGGGTCTGGGGAGCGAAGCCCCCCAGAAGTCCGGTTTATCACCCTATGGGGGCTCGAGACCAACGTTTTGGGGGGGGAGGGCTGACGAAGTGCTGTTACGGCCCTTCTCTAGACATCCCTGGTATACTCAGATTTATATATTTTTCTGATCTACATAACCGTGGCCCGCGGCCCGTGAATTGATTACAGCCCGTGAACGGTACTGGCAGATGCAAAGATTCTGACAAAATTGGAAATTCATTTATCCTCGCGTTGCTTTCTTTTACCCGGTACTCGTGGCATCTAGTTCCACGTTCAACTTATCCTTCGCATCGCATCCGTACAAGCGGTGTCTTCTAAAAGCCTAGAAATGGGACGTGCTACAAATCGACAGCTACGGAATAAAACGAAGTAAAATTGGCCTGGTGTCGATGACCGTACGCCATGGATACTGCAAAACAACCACAACTCAGTGAATTTCATCGTCAAAAGATTTGTTACCGATAAGGGAGCACATATCTCACGCAGACACGTCCAAACATCATGCAGGCTAACACTCACCTTTTCTTCATGAAGCGCGCGACGGAGGACTTTATTGTATTAATATGGGGAACGGTCAACAATAAGAGCAGTGTCGGTCGTCCCTGGGTCGGTGAGATGATCGAGAAATGAAGTCGAAAAGGTGCCTAGATTACGATACTGGGTGCGTAACGGTGTAAGATAACCCCACGAGACGACGTCGTAAACGATACGAAAGGTATCTGACTTATTCAGCATAAAATTAAGTCTTTCCGGCTATTGATGTCCGCAATTCTCGCTTTTCGCTACCAGACGACAAATACTATTTCCTTTAAAAAGCTTGCGCTTTCGAGTAATGGTGATAAGGCCCATCGTAAAGGGGTGAGGGTTTGGGAGAAAGTCGCCCAGAAGTTAGGCTGCTCACCCGTTCGAGGGGTGACGAAGCGCTGTTTCAGTCCAGGGTGTAAATGTGGTTTGAACGTGAGGTAAATGTGCCGAAATATCATTTACTACTTCGAAGATTCTGAAGTGTGAACATTAATTCATTGGGTTTGAAAACTCCCGAAGAAAAAGTTGAAGTATTCTAAATACATAACTATTGGAGCAGGCACCATATTATATGCACGAGTATTTCGAAAATCGATATATAGCTATTGCCAACTAC
>ATSW01118483.1:0-10173 GCA_000444245.1 Botryllus schlosseri
TTTGGGGTGCGGCAGTTACGGCCCTGAGTATGCGCAAAACAATCACATCCTACAGGAAGTCAGCGACGATCATGTTTACAACAAACGAAGTATTTATTCGGTATACCTCAGGGCGGGCAACTTCTCTAGTCGGCGGGCCGGATTTAGGAAATTAAGTACTTTGCGGGTCAGATTGCTGAATCCATATAATATTCGCCCATTTATCCACATATAAAAGGAATAACTCGTATTTAATGAATGTATTTTAACGACGCCAATGTCACTTCCAAGCCATCTCACGCCGATAATGACCAATACAATGTGGATTCGAGAACAGCGTTGTCATTCGGGCTCTGCCATGTCTGCTTCTCTGTGATCAATTAACACACGTTGTAGAATTAAGATTTCAAGGCGTTCGATAAGCCCGGTACCCCAAATTTACCAAGATATCAATTCATTAGGTTTGAGTACATTGTCAATGCCGATTATGCAAGTCTCCTCGCTTCGACGAACTTTACTAAGAAGGTACATTACTAAGGTAAGGACGGATGGATGGATGGAAAATATATAACATCGAAATCAGTTAGGGAATATATTTGCTCTATATTACATGCTGGTCTTCGCAACTCCGCGATTCATAGAAAACCATGGGTTGTTAAATTTTATTGCTTGCGGATCCCTTTAAGTTTTGTGGGCGATTGCGCGTTCCCGAAAATTTCAGAAGCTGATTTCTAAAATAAACGGTCCTCACACCAAGCTCAACTGTATTTACGCTATTCCATGCCTAAAATTAACAATTTCATCATTTCAATACACCACAAGACTGCGATATAATGAAACGATATAGGAAGGTGTCGAAACGATGACTAGATAAGTCATAGTCACAGTCTCCCTCACGGCATCATTGCCGAAGGATAATAGTCTGGTTATGTAAATTATTGGCGATGTAGTTCAAAACTGCACTTTCACGAATGCCGAGGGGATCCGTAGACCACAGTCCAAGAACCCCTGTACTACACCCAGTACACCGTTGTCGGTCCGTTGGTTCTCAAAGTCGATAGGGTGTTGTTTCACTGCGCTACGATTGTCGGATAGCTAGCCAACAATAATTGAGGCAAATTCATCAGTGCCTCGCGGGGTTATCGTTTCTCTGCGCCGTCATTGGACGTAACAACGATGAATTTCAAATTCATATGCGATTTAGGGGGTGTTATGGTGCTTTGATATTATTAAGTTTTGGATTTTCGGAATCAGTGCGACAATATGATATCCAATTGATACCATAAATTATATGTTCTGAATTGTTATGATCAATCGCGCGATCGCAGGCTCGGCTCGTCTGCGCCCCACCTCTTTCACGATATATTATTTAATAATAAATATGTCAATTGCGCGACTTTGGGTGTTAAAATGCTCAAAATCAGTCGTGCATGAAAATCGATAAAAAATATCACTTATCGAAGGTTTTCACAATTTTCTTTTACTTATCCTGCCTCACTTCACCGGTAGCGTATGTTTGAGTCGGCGTTTGCTTCGGTCGGTCGGAGGGAGTGGCGACCTAACTGCAGACAAGTCATCACCCACTGAATCGTTTTGTCAAATATTGCATTATTCGCGTAAAAGTCGCAGCGAATTCATATCGCTGACATTGTACAATATTATTCTCACGAACAGGGCAATTTACTTGGATTTTACTGAAACGCAATTCGATATCGAACTGAAGCGATGAGCCGAAGTCACACACACACATTTATGCGTTAAGATATTGACGACATTGTCGAATTGCAACTTTGCCGTTTGGCTGAAAATTATTCAGTCACCTGCCCGGCACCAACTACCCTCAATAGCAGCGACTCCACAGTCCACATGCACACAAATTCAGAATCGGAAAATTTATTTCGTTTGACCAGTAGATATAAACACTAGCAAAAACAGAATACATCATTCGACTCCACGCCAATGATTGAGATCGATTCATAAACGTCATAAATCTACAAATCAACTGCGATTCGAAATAGTTTGCAACAACACACGTCACACCTACACTCGAGTCGAACATTGGGCTACGCCGCAGCCTCCGACGGGCCTCGAATCAAATTGGTAAAATGAAATATTGCACGGATAAACAAGCACGCATCCACACCCAAGTCGAATCTTACCGCGAGAAGGCGCGATGTTGCTGCAGAAAGAGAAACCGATATATATTGGACATACAATGGATTCGTAGTTCGTTGAGAACACTTGGCATTGGGTAGCAAACGTAGAAGAGATACACAGAAGACACACACTTTCCCTATCAATGTCGATCTATGACTTACATTTTTTCAACAGAAATCAAGAAGAATATACAGCCTATAATTCTCGAAGCGGGCATATCGCTAACGCAATTACAGGGGGGCGATTCTCACCCGCTCCCACTCACAAATCGCCGCATGACAGAAATTTATTGAATACATCATCGCGGTTAGATAGAATACAATGTTATAACATAAAGAGAACGCGACTAAATATTCGCTTACAGTTAGTTAGAACGGATGAATTACGCCACGATATATAATGCAGAGTAGGGCAGTTCAAAAATGACTTTTTTTAATTGTACTGGCTACCCCATGGAATTGTTAGGTCAATTCCAACCATCACAAGCAAAGTTATTGGAGTACAAAATTTTGGATTTGGAAAAAATAGTATTTACGGTGGCAAATTCTTCAATTATTTGTCGTAGGTCTACCCACCGTAAATACTATGATTTGAAATCTCACATTTTGAACAGCAATAAAATCATTTCAACTGCTTCGAATTGTGTCAGATTTGTTGTGCATCGTTTTTTTCAGACAATCATGGGGTAGCCATTTGAAAATATTTTATATTTACTTCTAGTGAGTAAATCTAAAACTTTTTCTCTTGTAGCAATGCCACTATAGGTTGAATTGAGCCAAAATTTGTTCGCAGCGTTTTTTTTAGGTATGGTAATCGAACAAATTTTTCAAGTTTCCAGTACAATTTGGAAAAAAGTCATTTTTGAACAGCCCTAATGCAGAGTTACGCTGAACCGAGGTTTCAAGGCTCCCATGGCTAGGAATTAAGCATCGAAGTTATGGTATATTTTTCGGTGATAAAATAACGGAAACGCATATTGTTGTTACTGGTATTTCAAAAATACACTGTCTACTCGAGTCAAATCATTACAGTTGATACTCGACTCAAAATCAAGGTATGGATTCATTGTGACAAACCCTAGTCGCAACATCAATCCAGCCCCAGTCATCAGCGAGCGCCTACAAATCGATGCCTTCATAACTAGGCCCGGTTTCCGATTCCACACGCAGCCTTATATGTTCGAGCGTGCTCTTCAAATGCATGCTCACGACGTCGTACTCCTCCGCGTCCTCGAGCGCGGGCATCTCCTGCCGAATCTTCCCGAGCAGCTGGTTGAGTATATCCGTAGTCACGTCAGTGCAGCCACTCTCGTAGAAGTACACGTACTTGTTGAAGATCTCCACGAACAGCTGCATCTGCACCGCGGGCTCCATGCACTGGTTCGTGGTGCGGACCGCCTTTTTGAGGCATTCAATCACGCGGTGGCCGTCACGCAATGTGCCGCCTTCGGTCTCGGCCGTTTTGCCGGACCAGAACAGGTGAGACACGTGCGCCACGGCGCGGCTTTGGTCCGGCTTTTTCAACAGTCGAGACGATGCGTGCGCACACTGCGTTCTTAGAGGCGCGTGGCTCTCTTCTTGGAAACAAGACAGCTGCTCTAGCGTGCCGACGATCAGCATGACGGCGGAGAGCTGAGCCCGACTATCCGCAATCTCCTCTTCGAATATCGATATCGCTTGAGACATAAACTCATACGCGACTAACTCTTGATTACTGAATTTGATTCCGGAAGCGGTCAAAGCACCTTGCAAGAATAGACGTAGCGGGAGCTCAGCTAAATCGGCTTTCGACAACGCGTTGATGGTGGCCCTGCAAAACTGAAAAATTTTGTTACATTTCTTATCCCAGTTTTCATCCTCATCTTTCGCATCCCTGAATGTCATCAGCAACGCGTAGCTGGCAAACACAATCGCCGGTAGCGTGTAAGGCAGCCTTGCATTACCACCTTCACCGAAATGCTTCCGCGCCGTGTTCAAGATACGGAATTGCTGGTCAGCGTCGTCCACACTAAGCAAGTGAATGAATCTGCCCATGGCGGTCTGCTCTTCGACAAAATCGAATTCGTCCGGGTCACCTCCGGGCTGGTCGGCCTGGTCTCTCACGAGAGGCGATAGCAGCATCAGTACTGAATCTGCCTGTTCCGGAGTCGACACCAAAGTGCTATGCTCCAACGCGTTATTCACCAGTCTGAGAGCCAGCTGCTTCCTTGCCTCGTAGTCCAAGTGCTCATAAACCGGAGCATAGTACTTCAACTCCACGACGGCGACAATGTCATTGCATGCGTCCAAAATCGATTCGAGCAGTTTCGTGATCTCTTTACACAGCGGGCTTCCAGAAGCGACCACATCAACGTTTCGACGCCCCAGCACCGCGACAGTAGCTTCCAACACTTTGTCTACATAATCGGTCCTGTCGGCATAGCACTTTGTTGCTAGATTAGTCAGCGCGGCGTGCATCGACACGGCATGCTCGCATGGCATTTCATTCCGAGCCTCTATGATTTTCGCCACCTCGTCCGAAAAGATATCAAAAAGCTCTACGTCGCTAGGAACGCCGTCCGAATCGTCACGGGCCGCGTACAGTGCCAGCCGGTCAATTAAGGCTATGATCGTGTTCTTGACGTTCACGCTAGGGTGCAATCCAGCGCAAGCGGTCAGAAAACTCCCGAGCGTACGCAAATGAAAATCGTCGGGGAAGACCTGTATCACGCACTCCATCAGGTACTCCTGCGCGATCGGGTCCCGACAGTTCACCACCTGCTCGAGTATCGATTTCAGTACGTTACGCTCGTACTCTGCCGTAGACAGGCCTTCGAGCTGACTCAACCGCACCAGATTAGTGCCGACGAGAATGCGCAGCTCCTGCCTCTCTCGCTCTCTCTTCTCTCTCTCGCGGCTGTGCCCGAGATGCTGCATCCGCACCCAGAGCTTGTTCATCTCCGTGAAGTTGGTCAAGATGAAATCGATCGCGTCAGAGCCAACGTCAGACTTCTCCGTCTCCGAGTCTTCATTTTTAACAGGCGCGGCACCAGGCAAAACATTTTTGGTGCATTGCAGGAGGTAGTACCTCAAAAAGAGGCCGCGCAACGGATGCTGTACTCCGCGGCACATCTCGACAAGATCCTGTAAAATCACAGATGCTGCCGATGGCTTGGCTTTGATATAAACCACCCCGACCGTGACAAGAAGGTACAGTCTCGGAATAATGTCGGCCGAGTACTGCACAATCTCATACAAGTTTCCGACTTCCTTCCCGTTCTTGAAATCTTCGCTCAAGTGCGACTCAAGATGTCGTAGCTCGTCGCACACTGCCATATACAGCTCGTAGTAACACTTCGGAGACAGCTCGGATGATCTTAGCTCACGGAGCATAGCAGATGCGTGCCGCATCCCGTCCATTAAATGGTCGCGGTCCAGTTCGCGTTTCATTTGAAAGCTCTCGTTCTTGACAGTGTGAATCGCGTTATCTAGAAGACGTTCTTGATCTTCCACCGAGTCACCCATGGCTACGAATTATGTATTTGCTTTCACGATAACGCGGTAATGCACTAGATACAGATTATCGTTAGAGCTCAGTATGCATTAAATAGAGCCGACAAGGTCTGTGAGGAAAAGTTTAAGATTACAGAAACACAATAACACGCGCGTTCAAGAACAGTCAAAATGCTTTCCAGGCACAGTGGCGGAAATAATAACCTCATGAACTTAGCACAAACCATAGTAAATGGGAAATACAATGTAGTCATGCTAATAACAATTACACTGAGCTAAGCAACAGACTTGGATATATAACATGGGGGTGAGTGTGCTTTGTCCACGGGCAACCTTGATTCATTAATTATTAAGGTGTCGGGTTGTATCTAATATGCGTGACAAAAGAGGCCAATGCCCTAAGCGATATTTTCCGCGATACAAAGCATGTTGCAGGGGTAAAACCTATCTCAGTGAGAGAAATGTAAAAGGGTCACACCAGCAAAATGTTTTGCACCTGACTATAGCTATATCTGGTTATGAAAGATTATCATCGAACTTTTGCGAGCAAACAGATCAATTACCGGCAGAAATCGCACAAACATACACTCGACAAACAAATCGGTTTCTTTCTGCCGAGTCATCCTTCTTTCGACATATTACTAACAAATTTCCGTTGCTTCATCACAATTTCTCTGTACAGACTCGAATCCCATTTCACTGATGTCTTAATGTGATGCGCTTGCATGATAAGTTGGTTTGGCTTCCATTGGCACCTACCAAATACACGGCAAAACTGATCTTCGGCCGGCATATCCTGTATGTCTATTCCTGTAAGGTCTAGCAAGATATGACATTTGTCGCCCGCATCAGGGCCAATGAGCTTTGCCGTGGAGGTTGTAGGGTCGTATTCGGTGAAAACACCAGTCACAAAATATTGACGATTGTCGGCGTGGCGCTGCTTTTCAACAAGCTCCCCGATAAAAGTGAGTTCCGTCATTAGCATAACACCATGCCGAAGTCATAAAGTGTTTTTGAGTCGTTTGAAAACCGCATCCAAGGCAAACACAGGATAGGCTTTATATTCCAATTCAAAATCCGGGTAAAATAATAGATGCAGCTATATTAGTACATTGATGATACCACAATGAATACGCTTTGCAAATAAATTAATCGCAGCAATACAAGTATAAGGAAAAGTAAATATCAACATGGGATAACTTTGCATTAGCACAGTAAAATACTGCAGGCAGTGCAATCCATCCAGGTCGTGAAGAAATGTCTGGACAAAAAAAAACACCTGTGCACAGTACACGGTGTAGCCTATTAATAGTACCTCGTCATCCGGCTAGATTCTCAAAATTATAAATTGAGAAACACAGATAAGAATTTACAACCCCTCTCGCAAAAAACATGCAAATCAAGCAAGTCGTACAATACGAACGAGAGGGTTTGCTGCACTTCAATAGAGCACGTATTTTCAATAAGCATTGCTGCGTTACAGCCTGTCAGAGCTGCAATCTAGTTAATTTGCACCGATACTAATTATTAAAAAGCAATAATTGAATGTGCACATGCGATGGAGCAATCATAGCCTACTGGCACGTACCCAGGCGGGGGTGGGGGGTGAAATGAAGGTTGTTCGGAGATATTTCCAAAATTTACCAAGGAATAATTAGTAAGGTCAAGTACAGGCGTAAATGTCGATAATCCAGGATACGATATGCTTCCTAGTGCTGACGACAATTATAATAACGAATAATTAAAAGCCGACTTCCATCGATTTTCTGAGCAGATGAAAATACGAGACAAGGGGATCGTATTTTTCGGTCGATGCAAAATTGTGCTACGAATTGCAAAATATGGAAATATTGGAGATGGAATTGACATTTCAAACATAGGGAGTTTTACCCCTAAAACCCCTAGGTACGTCACCCGTAGCCTAACACGATTACAGTTTGAACTCGACTGATGAGAGTGGACAGAATAAAAAGTCAATCTTCCGCGCTACTATCTTCCAAAACCACAGCAGCGCCGCCTAAAGTGCGTGTTTCCTCGTCAAAACAAGGAAACGGCTTTATCGAATTGCCCGAGGAGTTCAACTCTGGCGATTCGAGATCGTTCACCAGCTGAAACGTAGCGGTGACGATCAACGGAAAATAACTCTTCCAAGGCCGCAACGTGCCCGACTGGTCAGGAGCGGATTCACCGCCAAGAGTCAACACAATCTGTTCCTGCTCTTTCTGTAAGTTAAGCGGGGTGTTTTCTGTGGATTTTCTCAACGCAGTTTGACCTTTATCATTGACCGACGCGACTGTAACTCTATATACAATACTCCTTGATGTGGAGAGACTGACGGACGACGAGCAGCGTTGCGAACGTACGTTTCTTCTGAATGTAATCGTCCGTGGGGCGTGGGATGAGTAAGAAATCAGCAAATCCAACCCAAAACTGTACCCGTTCCATCGCCAACAGTGATCAGCATCTCTCAACAGCATACGGCCGCATCTTAGACTGTTAGACTCAAAAGTATCGTTGTCGAACTCAGTCGGGCCGCTGTCTATACTCTGCTCTACACGCAGCATCGTCAGCCATTGTTGACGGTACTGCTGCGACATCCACGACCACGGGATTATACGGTCTCTCTCGAGCTCACGACACGAGACAAAGTCCCGAATGATATGTTGCAAACGCAACGCTTTGAACACGTCGGAATATGGTCGCCCGTGTTCCGATTCTAAGAAGAAAGTATTTGTTGATTCCGCTTCTTGATGGAAATATGCATCGGCCGTGGACAGGATTGATTTAAAATCCCCGGAATAGGAAGGGTGTATCCTCAGGTATAACCATTTTTTAAGCATAGTATATATGTCCATTTCAATCTGTATCACCACCAAATTGGGTGAACTTACTACATCTGTTAACAACTCGGGATGCATCTCACTTAAAAGCTCCCTACTCTGCCGCAACATGAGATTGGTTTCGAACCAACTTATGGATTGCCTGCAGACGTCTTCCAGTCCGTACATCGACGCCGCTTTCAAGTAACCGAACACGTTCTCCATGCATATCGTCTCTTTCATGACTTCTGCGCATTGCTGCATCAAGCCATCCAACTGGATTAACGACGCAGCCGCTAATATCGGGATCACTTTGCTGGGAGGAATCATCACGATTTCAGAGTACAAAGAGCCGAACGTGATGTCTAAAGATTTAACGTCGATGTTTGAGTCCGGTATCTGAAGGTCAATTGTCTCCATTGTACTCTCCTTCCATTTGTTGTCGTACAAACTTCGAAAATATTTTGCTTGTCGGAGATATACTTTGTGCAGCTTCCATTCTTTACCGAGAGATCGAATTGTAATGTCGCTATTTTCTCCGTTGACAAACAACGCATCGTATATGTACTCGGACGTCGACTTCAATCTTTTCTTTCGAACAGGATCGGGGCTTGACTTTGACGGATTATCGTACACGCTGTCGATATGCCGTTTTTGCGTTTGTAGTGATAATGGCGTTGTTCGCAGCCTGTCATTAACTACGGGTGCAGCATGGTGCCTTGAAAAACTGTTACCCATGATATAAAGACGTCGCAAGCTATAACATTGCTAATCAAAATAAGCCGAATTAGATGACACTGCTGTAAAATGTGGAAGCTTTGAAAGCTTGGCAACACCAGAATTTATCTGCAGAAGGGCGAAGGAAATATGAAGACCCTCGTATCCTGGCAAGTGGCAAGCCCGGATGGAATCTCGATTCTCGATACTTCTCCGTCTCCCTCTGCAATTATAGGCGACTCAAATGCACAAAGTTTGGAGACTTTTTCCAATTCGTAACCTATACATGTCGTGTTTTACTGTAATCGAATTAACGCATAGTCTCTCTCCATCTATACGAGCGTCACGCCTGTTGTGTTACTTCATTCAACTCATTGAAAAAATATAGCATGAACACCGTAATGCACATGAACAAAAGATTTCATAATTCCCACAGAATAATATTAAATCAAATCAAATAGTGCATTGAAAATGCTTACTAACACGAGAAGCGAAATATTTATGACTCTTTCTTCTATTCTGCAATCTATACAGCTGCCATTGCTATGAACTTCTACTTCCCAAATTCCTACATTCGCGAGCCTCGAATCCGAAGNTAGCAGAGCCAGTCATCCATGAAATCCAACAAAAGTTCTGCTACACACCAGAGGCAGTAACGACCATTACAGGATTTGCATCAACTCAAAATATGTCTATTAGATAACTAACCTACGGAGGTTAGTTATCTATAATACGTCGAGCTCCAGACCATAGATATCAACCTATAATGATCAGAGGTGGTTAGTAACGTAGTACTTCTACGTTTTCGAAGTACTCAAGTAGTATTCCTCTGCTTGGAGTACTTATTCAAGTGAATCTAGTTTCTAACACTTCTACATCGTCATATTTTGTGCCTTACTTACTCTTCGCTACTTACAGTTTGTCAAGTAGAAATATTGTATTACCAACAACGAAGAGAGAGAGAGAGAGAGAGAGAGAGAGAGAGAGAGAGAGAGAGAGAGAGAGAGAGA
>ATSW01118496.1:0-11299 GCA_000444245.1 Botryllus schlosseri
CACAATCTGTGCAATCCATTTTTGATAATATTACTAATTTCGGAAATTACCTCGCGGGCCACTCAAAACCTTCTCGCGGGCCACGGGTTGGCCGGCTCTGGTCTAATGGGTGGCGAGATAGCGTATATTAGTAGTACAATCCACAGCTGCAACACCAATGGGCAAAATAAGCCTGAACGTAAATACATTTTCGAAATTACACATATTTGTAGTGTCTAGGGCTGAGCAAATTCGAGTACCTGAATGATTCGATTCTGAATCGAGTATTATGCTTCGAGTCGCGTCGAGTGTATCACTTATTATGACGTCATAACAGAGTGTAATAAGGCAAAGTTCAAATATGTACCTTTTATGCCATCACAAAGAATATAATGCCTGTTATCCATCACATTAGAGATACTTCGGTACTTTTCGGCCATACCGATTTCATTGCACTTTGTGACAATGTTGTGGGATTATCATGACTTCGGAAATGCTTTGTTTCTTCTGACGTTATTAGCTTTTTACTTTGTTTTGTATGCTGCGTAGGCTACCAAAATGGAAAACAGCATAGTAACTTCAATTCTCGTTGACAAATTAACTTTCAGTGGCGAAGACCGTATGATTTCAGTACTCGAAAAAAATCGTATTGTACTACTCGACTCTAATCATTACAATTAATACTCGATTCAGATTCGAGTACTCGAATCATTTCGCCCAACCCTAGTAATGTATGTAATGATTCTGCATTATTCACGAAGATGCTGGTTGCAATTGCGAAAAAGTAGCCACCCCCGATTAACGTGCTACCTATTTTTTGAAACAATTTACTGGAGAACTTCACAGACTTTCATTTCTACTTCCATTAAAATAGGACGTTGTATATTTTGTCCTTGATGTTATGCGGCATATACACCGACTTATGATATACATGACCTGTGCATATCGATACCATAAGCACATGATGTGCATATGCAGATATAGCCTTGTAAGGCTTTCGAAGTCTTGCATCATCCATCCATGCTATCCCAGTAATTATGAGCGCCAAGAGGCGAAACCATGGATACCAGTGTTACTAATCAGGTCTTTGGTCTGACCCGGCCGGGATTGAACCGACGACCTACCGATCAAGAAGCCAGACGCTCTACCATTACGCTATGTTATCGGTCGTAGTTGTTACATGACTGGTGAATCATTACTTCTACTCCTGTGCTGCTTCAGCCACTCCAGTTCCAAAATGGAATCTGCAGCTGTCTTTTAAAAGCGAAAATACTCAAGCTCCAACCTACCCATTAAAAATAAACTCAACGCCAAAAAACAGTTGTATATGCAGCCCTGGTATCCCACCGCGGCGGCTATGGTATGCGGTCCCACGATGTCGCAAAATATCACCACGATTATGCCGACGTAAGCCGTCACGAAGAAGCCGTACAGGAACGAAGCGGAAGCCAGACTCCAGTATGATTGGCAAAAGGTCATCGCGAATACGCAGACAGCGCCGACGAGTGACGTAGCAGCGACAAGTATGCATCTGTAACATGTAGAGATAGTCAATAACGAAGTACTTCTACTTTTTCTGAACACTCGAGTAGGCGTTGTCTAATTCAGGGGTGACCAACCCGTTCTCGAAATTAAGCGATATTATCAAAAAATGAATTGCCGCGTAAACAGCGTAAACAGGTGCGACGACAGGGGCCATATATACCCTCTTTTACGTAAACCATTGTCAATTAACACAAAGTAGAGTAAATCGCGGCCGATTGATATAAACTGAGTGTTTTTGTGCTTCGTAACACTTCAAATAAATTTAAAAAAAAACACGTTTAATATACAGAGCTGAGTCTAACTTTATTCGCAATTTTGAGAGAACGAACTGTCCCCGGTATCACGGCAAAACTTGAGGCCGTTGGGATGCTTCAGTCTGGTGTGCTGCCCGTGGCAGGGTTTTAACAAGTCCCAAGGTTCCGTGTCACAAGTCAATCTCATTTCTATAGTTTTGACTCGAGTCAAGTCGAGTCATTTTGAATTCACCACCGAGTTAAGTCCGAGTCCAAGTCAGTGAGTAGAGGGTCGATTCCTAGTGATAGTGTTGTGACTCAAGTCCGAGTCCAAGGCATTGTATCCACTGTTCAGTTTTCAGTTCAATCCGGTTCCACCAACTTTTTTCAACTCTGCTCGAGTGATATAGAATGGCTCGCATTCATAAATATCGTAACTTTCCTCAGTCCTAACAGTTTTTGGCCCTATTTTCCAAGTATCAGGACTGACAGAAGAAATACCAATCATGTGGTGACTCGATTCAGACTTGAATAACTCGGTTGTGCCAAGGCCTAACTGGAACCAATCTCTCGCGTGGCTACCAGCTATCAGCTGCTTCCGGTGCTAGATATTCCACCGGGGTCGCTCTTTCAGACAGTGAGCTTTATGCAAAGTGCCTCGCATGACGCGTCGTCACGTATCACGAAATTACGACGGATAGCTGCCAACTGCGCGTAGGCTTATACCTATAGCCGTGGAAGTCATACAGCTAACGACTAACGAGATCTTCAGTGAAGTTTTCACAAGGGCGTTGTTTTATCGTAAGGGCATGTGTTAGACACCGGGAGTTGCAATTTTGATGATCGCCATGGCACATCATAAGGACGGTAAATTATAGGGTGTAACTATAACCAATATTTCCTATTTGGGCAGGGAGCGGTACCATAGCCATTGAAATATTTATGATCAAGCATCTCAGGTGAAGTTACATAATGTCAGCACTGGAAATAGGCCAGGCAGAGAGGAATGTAAAAGAGCTACAACACGAATTAAATACAAAGGAACATTGTATTAAGCTCTCGCAGGCCTGCGCCGAACTGATGGACTTCTGCAACACGCAACGTTCTTCGGATTATTTGGTGTATAGATCGACGAACAATCCCAACGCTGCGGTGTGGAAAGTTGGGCGGAAACCGTATCGCCCATGCGCTATTCTTTGAGATGTAAGTCAATGGTCAGTGGTCAAACTGGTATCAACAGAAAAACAATGCGGGACTGATCACGACAATATAAATTTTATTCTGCACTTTTATACAGTTTTGCGCTCGACAAGCCAGTCTAAAGATTGCCGTAAATTGCCTTTGGTTAAATGGAGAGAATGCAGTGAGATGTTCGATTTGGTTGCGATAACATCAACATCAGTGGCTACCGAACTGGGTTCTGCTAGGGTTACCATATTTTGAAATCGGGAAAGAAGGACAGTTGTTCAAAATTTCCAAGCTTAGAATACCGGAGGAAAATCCAGAAAAAATGGTAAATTTTTCCCACTTCGTGGTTGGTTGACTAAAAAAAAGGCTCCAACTCCAGAAATACACTTTTTCTTTCACATTGTCCGTTGGTTGACTGAAAAAAGGGTCGTCACTTTTCGTTCGAACCACGAATTTCCTATTTAGCGTCATTTATGCCCATTTACACTCGATCTACCTTCCATCTTAGCTCTTAAAGCTGTAAAGGAGGGCGAATTGCCAAGAAGGCGGACATTAAGGTGTCGTTGGAGGACATTTTCAGAAACCCGATAAAGGAGGAAAAATCCTCCTAAAGGAGGACGTATGGTGACCCTTGGTTCAGCGAACCTTTTGCGTCTGCGACACAAGTGTCTGGGGTCGCGAAGCACCTACCATAAAATGTTTGAAACAGAGGTGGTCAACCCTTGACCCGCGACAAGGTTTTTAGTAGCCCGCACGGTAATATTCGTAATTATGTATATTATCAAAAGATGAATTGCCCAGGATATTTATTGTGAATGCAAGGTCAACCAAACCTTCGATTAGCCTAACCGCGGAATTTAGGGTGTTGATCACAACAAAGTAACAGTTTCAAATCATTGGCGTAGCAAGTGACAGCGAAAGGGGCCATGTCACCACACATTTCGTAAATCTCTGTAAATTAACATATAGTAGATAATTTGGAGTTGTTTCATTCAACTTGAAAATATTTCGCGCTTTGCGCGATTTTGTGCCTCTATATTTCTTGCTTTTTGTAAATCTCCCGCCTAATATACAGGATTGAGTGGGGAAGCGAGTGACGCAATGCGCTAAGCGACACCAATGGTTGCTAGTTCGAGCCTAGGCTCTGCCCAGCTTTAATCATATGTATGAGTTGAGTGTGTGTATTGACTTCCTCGGAGACCCTAGTGTTCCGTGAGACGCCGATTAAGAATCAATGTTTTATAGTGTGTTATCTCAAACCATCAATAGGATGTTTTACATATTTGTCCTTGATGACTCTTCCGTCATATAAACCGACCCATGATATACAGTATACACATACGTCATACACATGATCAGTGCGATCAGTGCGTATACAATATATATCATGAGTACATGATGTGCATATGCCACTTGAAAAGGAAGGTGCAGAAATAGACAAGGCTTTCTACGTCTGGCACCAACCCTCCATGCTATAAATTGCCATTCAATATTTCAAAGTCATTTCAAATACATTTGTGATTTTTGAAGATCGGTACGCGATAGTCAATTCATTTTGATACCGGACCCTATAACGCAGGGTTCGCCGACGCCTTCTCTAATAAAGCGTCCATTACATACTGGAGTTACATCACTGAGATATGAAATTGTAATATATTAGGCGTACCGGCGATCTATAACTATTAACTCATACAATGTGAGCTTGCATGATGCGTCAGACGTACTTGTTAACCCATTTTGCGTCGGCCACAAATCCCGTGACAATCTTGGCAACGCATTCGGCCGCGCCCACCATCGACAGCATGGTGGAGGCTTCGAAACTTCCTAGGCCCACGTGTTCTTGCGCCAACGCTACCAGAAAGGTATTCGCGCCTACCTGCGAATTTGAAATGGATTTAGACAAAATTAGTTTTTGATACTAAATGTATAAGTGTAGGCTTCGTGCATGATTGGTATCCACCGTTTGATTGTGAGAAGCTATATTGTGATGGCAACAAGTATACCAAAAGGCATGGTCAGATGTGGTCATTGCCGAAATACTCGGAGTATACTCAAGTAGGGTTTTTGCTGACTTGCACTACTTACTCAGGTGGATATCTCCTTATAATAATTCACACCTATACTTAGCAGTCATCGATACACCTTCATGAGTGAAAATTTCCATACAGATTAGGCGAAGTATTACAATAAAAATTTCGACCTATGTGATCAGTCATTTTGCTGGATCTTACAGAAATAAGTGCATTTTTTTGGAAATATATTTCGTTAACGCGATACAGGTACGCTTTCGCCCGGCTGTCATGACAATTTCACTCACAAAAATGACATAAACGCAATCGTTGTTGACGTCATAGTTGGAGATACGATTGTTGATGTTGATGATCCTTCCAATTCGCTATTAATTGCTAAGGAGTACCCCTGTAAATGAGTCAGCCGATAATATTCGGGTGCATTTTAATATGAATATAATATTTTATTCAATATTAATACTAATAGTAATAGTAATAGAATTGAAAGCAGTGTAAAACCATAACTACTTGAGTAAGTGCTACACGTTGGCAAAACCTACTTGAGTGCTCGAAAAAAGCAGACGTATTTCGTTACCCACTACCCCTGCATTATAGAGATTTCATTCCGGTGCTACAGTCATATTACAAATACTAACAGAGTAACAGTTACTTACATATCCGCAGAAGAAAAACACGGAGCTGAGCAGCGCGACATCGAAAGATATGGACTTGAACAAATGATATTCCACGAACACTTTCATTTTCTGGTTTGCGTAGTTCGCTACAGATTGTCGCCTAGACAGTTTTCTCGTCGGCTTGGGTAACAGCCCGTCTTCCGGCGTGTGTAACGTGACAGGCTCCTTCGCAATAGACTTTTTGCGAGACGTGTTCTCGGGCAGCTGTACCGGTATGTACAGCGCTGCCGACACGCAAGAGTTCAACAGTATTCCTGACATGATCAGTAAAGCCCCACGCCATCCGTAGATCTCGATGAGTTTAGCCGTGGCAGGGGCTAGAAATAAAGTCCCGAGAGGTATTCCGAGCGTGGAAATTCCTGTCGCTTTCGCCCGGTGTTTCACGAAGTACCGACTGGACGATGACATCATAGTGAAGTATAGTATTGCAGTCGCTAACCCTGAACCAAACGATAGTGGAAGACATTGGTGGATGCTGTTGTAAATGGGAATTACCTGTTAAAAATCCTGTGCATATTTGCATTGCGATAAACGAGTGCACTTGTGACGAGATGATGTTTGATATGCTTTGAACCAGGCCGGCTGCTATGCATATTTTTCTGCTGCCGAATTTCCTCGTCAATACCGGTAATATGAAACCTGTGGAAGAGAATTACAACGCCGGCCGTAGTAAGTAGGTCTCGTATATTAAATTGTTGCGACGCGAACTTATAACCACGCAATTATTAGCGTGCCCCATAGTAGGATTTCATGCAGTTATATAGTTATTCCGTTGTCGTTATGGTCTTCATGGCGTTTCGCTAGTAATGGTCTTCCTACATCGAGGCGATGCCGATATGCTGTTTTGAAAGATGACTGAAATGCCGACCTATAGCACCGCCCACAATTCGTTATATGTTTTGTATAACATTGCCATTACGGGGATCGGATGACGATGAGGACCGGAGATAAGCCTCTACCACCTTAGGTTCGAATTCTGGCAGGGTTGTAATGACTCGACTCGAGTCGCGATTTTTTGGTGACTCGACTTGACCCATTATGATAGCGAAACATTTCGCGCCCACCCAACCTGTCATGATATCACAACAAAAAATTTCATCAAACTTCAGCTTCGCGCCTGCCTTCAGATGCATTCACGCCCCCTGTTCGAGAGCCACTGCACTGAAATGTATATGGCATAGTACAAAGCTTGTCTTGGTTGCTGCATTCCGAGCTGTGTGCAGCTCAATATAGCCTAGATGTGGGGCGAAGTTTGCAGTTTTTCTGAAATTCACCCTCTCTTGATCGAGTTGTTCGTGTTTTTGTCATATTCAAATTCCTACTGGCCAAAAATCGTGGCCGGGAACCGTGCATGTGTGAACTCGCCATATCCTACCGGCAAAAACTAAAATGACGGGTTTACCCAGTTTACTGCAGTTTACAAGTATTTAGTGCTCTAAACCTTTGAATTTCAGCTCTCGTCTTTCTCTTTTTGACATGCCCGTTCAGACTTTATGGGTCATAGATATGATGAGTCATATAGTAATCGCGAGCACTGATTGATTTGTTTTTAGAATTAGGGATTTGGAAACGCCTCACGTAACAATTTGAAACATGTACATTGTACAATGTACGTACAGTACATTGTACCCGGGTAGTGCGTAATGAGACAATGGCAACTAAGAAGGTTTGACGCAATCTGTATGGAAATAGTGATTTCTTGTGAATTTAATTGTTACTCATACTTTGCCACATTGCCTTTATTTTGAATCTGGATTACGCATGCGAGGTACGTAGGCAGCGTAATCGTGGCATATTAAGGAACAGGCTTCATAGTAAACAGATTTCCATTTTAGTTGATACAGCTTATGGTTTTAGTCCACGCATCAACATTCAAAGAGCAGGTTTATTGTTATGAATTCCAAGCAACCTTTCGCGGGCCGCACAGNATGNCTTCGCGGGCCGCATTTGGCCCGCGGGCCGCACTTTGCCCAGGTCTGCTATAGGCCTACGGTATTAGAATAATGACAACGCATTCAAGAATTGAAAACTGCTGTCTCCATCCTTTCCAAATCAAAACACTATGATTATTTTGAATTTAAAAAATCTATATCTGCACTGGCTAATTCGATTTTAGGTATCGATCAAATACGCCAGCAATAGTTGGAGACTGAAAATGTACTAAAGCTCCACATAATTGTACTAGCTGTTCGACAAATGGTCTCTTCTTACTAGTGATTGTAGCTAAAAATTTTGTAATTACGGATTGTTTCTATTGCTCTCTCCACGTGTATTCGACAACATGCTATCTTTTTGCAGAACCTCGCCTCAGTCTCAGCAAATTGTTTTTTTTTTTCAGCTAGAAATGGTGGAAGATTCAAGACCACTCCACTTGGCATCAATTCATGAATAAGAAATCCTTTGTCATGACCAATTTCCCATCTAACTTCATGGTATTATGACTCGAGTCCAAGTCATTGTGTTGACTGCTCAGTTTCCAGTTAAAGTCTTGTTATGCCCACTTTTTGTAACTCTGTAGGTGATATCGAATGGTTCGCATATATAATTTACTAATTTTCCTCACTTTTAGTAGTTTATGGTCGCATTTTCAATTACCAGTACCGATAGACGAAATTCGCAATAGTGTGGTAATTTTACTATTCTTCGAAATACAATAAAATGTAGATCTTGGCCGTCTGAGTCTCGAGTCATATGACTTTTTTCGAGTCATGCGCAATGACTCGAGTCCAAGTCGAGTCAATACACAGATAGACTCGAGTCAAGTCGAGTCATTTCCGTATTTTGAGAAAATGACTCGAGTCAAGTCGAGTCATCAGAAAATCGTGACTCGAGTCATTACAATCCTTCGAATAAGAGTGATGACCTTTATCTCTTTTCAACACAACACAACAAGATTTCCAGTAAATATTTCAAAATCGGATGTTTTTAATTTCGGTAAACTAACGTTTATGGTTTTTAAAAAGTGTCCTTTTTTCCGGACTCCAAAATATGGTCACCCTACTTTATATAGTGTTTATAGTATAACATGCTTGAAATTGAGATTATATTCAGTTACACATCCCTATAAAATATCTTCTCATATATCGTCAATATCAGAGCAACTACTGAGGCGCAGTGGTGCAGTCACTCCATGTTGCAGCAGATCGTTGTGTATGCGCAATACCAGCTCAGTGGATACTGTTTTTACGTCGGTGTAAATCCGTATGATCCATCCTGCAACACGCGATATAGTTACAGTGCGCAATGCAAGGGTTCAAATAAATGATGACTATCCAGTGTATGTCTATATTTCTTGCAGTTTATTTGAATAGCAACAACCAACATGATGGAAAACAAGTTAAAACTCACAACCACAATAATGCACTGCTTGATATTTAGAATTTGTAAAAATTATGTACCCTATGATACATACCCAATTACCCATTACGTCAAACTCAATTTGATGACGGGACCCCTGAACTCATCTCATCTAGCGCTACTGGGTATTTTTTATGGATGACCCGGTGTTCCAGCATTTTTTACATCGCTAACCAATAAAAAGTAATTGAACTACTTCAGTGCTTCGAAGTATTAGACAGTAGTCACGGTATACACAGCAATAGTCGCTATTCCTCGGTTCCAGCACGATTTTTATTGCATGCAGGCTTCTGCATGGTTGCCAACCTATGTTCGATATATACATGAAGTCACGGCACAGTTATCAAAATGCACCCTATAAGATTAGCAGATTTCATCTCTAACTTATCCAACCTACATACCTTCGGGTGCGCATTCAATATGTGCCAGATAATGTGCGTAATCTCCAAGATATGTAATAAGACGATGCTTCGTCTCTTCCTCTGAAGTAAAATACATTCGTAAGGGATAAAGCGGGAAGTAGTCGGACCCTCACGTCACCGCAGTCTTGGATGTAAGAACTAAGAATACATTCCTAAAATATTGTTGGTGACAGCGGAGAGTCTATTTTCGAAAGGTAGGCCGAAATCGCATGTTGGCCGAGATCTTTGCTGGGTGGAAATTGACGACGTCGCAATGATGATGTCTAATAGTCTCACCCCAGCAGGTTGCACACCCCTAGTAAAATCATCCCAACGGTATCAATCTCGCTCCCTCATAATTGCGACACAATGAGAGTTTTTTCTGTTAAATCCTAATGTTTTTTATTCTAATATTATATATTTTTGAGACGGGGTTTGGGTAGATATCCAATAATCAATATTAATAAGTGACGATTGAATTAAATAAATTTAGCGAACCTAAAACGCGCGTAGCGTTGAATATGAATAATTTACCACATATCCAAGGCAATGCCTGCTCGTGCTCGGTCATCCTTTGTTGCCACTGGCGTAGAATAACCCCCAAGCTCAAACCCGAACTGTTGCGTATCACTTGAGCGACACACATATGCTCTGATCACGTAAACCAGATGATATTTGTAAGACTTCGGCAAGCCGTCTCGTGACGTCACTCTATGACGACTTCATCTTGTAAATGGGCCTAATAACGGTAGGGTTACCATACGTCCGCTTTTTTGACTTTTTGGAAAGTGTCATCGAGGGATACTAAAATGTCCTATGTTTTTTGGGATTTTGTACTATTTTTTGAGAATTTTGGTTATATATAGGGCAAAATTCGAATGAGATACAGTAAATCAGCACTGAGCCGGTAAGCTGACGTTTTTTTAGTTAACCAACGGATAATGTGAACGAAAAGCTGTAATTCGGGGTTTGAGCGGAAAAGTCGACTATTTTTTATTTTTAAAGATTTCACAGATTTTCACTGCGCAGACACCATGCCAGCAGGGCGCCATTGCGCGCGAGTGCATTCAAGAGGGAACAGTGTAGTAGGCCCTCTCTAGACATCACCAAAGGTGATGTAAGTTTGAAAGCCATGCTGCCATGCTACCATATAAGATTTGATACTAATTGAACATAATCTATTTGCCTAGCTTTGCTGATTCCAGGTTGAAGTTCCCATTTTCGTCGAAGTCAATGATTGCGATCTCCTCCGCTAAAATCGAAAAAAAATAAGTTGCTGTATTCATAATGTAATGCTTTTAATATGGAGTTCTGGAGGCGAGTTGTTAAATTCTGAGCTATGTTAAATTGTGCAACGAAATCTCCATTACAGGAATTATTATATGAGATGCCATTGCTGTCTTAACAATAGCGTGATGCAATGAATTGTTGGATATCGGGTAAACAAGGTGACAAGTGTACTGTAACCGACCGCCCTGCCGGGAGCCATGTCCATAATGACTCCGGAATATATGTTCGGCAGGACCAGTCAAGCGTACAGCGTAGCGTGATATGGATGATAATTAGGGTAAGTTTTTGTTGCAGTCAAATCTGTGGAAAGTTGCATTTATTTTTCATAAAATTTGCAGTAAAAAGTTGCATTTATGGACAAGATTCTTGAAATTATTAGGGTATGAGATACTCGAATCGATCCGTATCCAAAGCACTGTAGCAAAACTCAGTGTTGGCGACTTCAACAAAATCAATAGCCTGAAAAAATTGACCCAGTGAAAATATGCTTTTCGGTGGTCTATCATGAATGTAGGCTACGTCAAATCAGAAAGGACCTCAAATTTATATGACAGTTAAATAATCAAGCGATCTATTTACATGTAGCGCCAAATAGTTCCAGT
>ATSW01118518.1:0-12394 GCA_000444245.1 Botryllus schlosseri
TTCCAAACCTACTAGCAAAACAAACCAACTTCACACCGCCACTGAGCCTACCTTGTAGGATTGCTCAGTTCAGCAACAGCTGTAGACATCATGGAATATATCTAATTGAAATCTGATAAGGTCTTGTACACAAACCAAGAATGCCCTATAACCTTATAACTATAGTGATAATGGCAATTCCCATTTCTATTTCTGCACCAACATTCTATCAAGACTTAGCAGGGGTACCAATCAACGATGCAGTCCATTTGCAAGATGACAGTGGATTAAAACAAACAAAGGTAATCTACACATTAAAAAAACAGCAGCTAATGACTAGCCTATGTATCGACATAGTTAGGCTCGAATATACCCTTCAATTCAGTGCAAGGTCTTTGAATAATGGATTAGGATTGCCAAACTTTGGCAATTGCTGAAATCAATAGCAATATGGGACTTTTGAGCAACTATTCAAGACGGATAAGTAACCCCACACGGCCACAACTAACTTAGTGAGGAATAAATTTCTGACAGGAGCTGGGGGAAGCTTCGATACTAAAAAGTTAACTGGTGATAGATTGAATTCTGGTCAAAAACACCCACTGAACAGCTGATAGACAAGATTTATGATAAGTGTTATGAGTGATGAGACGAGCTAATGTCTAACAATACCTGGAAGAAATACAATGAACATTGTACACTGTACAGTGATGACTAATAATGATTGTGACAATTAACTAGCTAGATGGTGATGCTGCACCAGCATTGCATAATATACCGGCACTGCAACCATCATAAATTTGACATGATTTTCACTCCAATACCTTAACCCAAAATAGGACGTTTCATTTAACTATTACAACAAAACAATAGCCTGTGGACAATTACAATTGCATCATACTATTTACAATTTGTAGTAGGAATATTCCACATTGGCTATGAAGTGACAAGGCTCAGTCGACTCATTTGCAGGTGAAACGCAGCTCCGGTATCATAGTTTAACCAAGTTGGCGCAATGACTTCCTTTTATATCACTCTATAATTGTGGCGAGGAGTGGATTGGTATTTTTCTTTTGTCATGAAAATGCTATCGCTCATTTCGGCTTCAAGTCTCACTAGAAGATTACGAAACTGTATATANAAAACCAATCAGAATCTGACCAAAATCAAGTCATAATCCAAATCAGTGGTCCNTCTCGAATCTNGCCAACGGTGAGCGCTTCAATANAGAACAAAATACCANACCTCAANACCTCCCTAAGGTCAAGCAAACGCGGCTTGGCAGATTTAGTGATAGGGTATTTTTCATCACATTGAGCTGAGAGTAATTGTGCCCCCCATACAATACAGACCATGTCAATTATTCGTNCTTACACAATACTTACTATTAAATTGAATGTTCAGTCTTTTATTTCCGTTACTTGACCGAGAAAAGGAGGTCAGGTTTGCAATGAGGAAAAACAGCAGGAATACAAAATATGGCCGATACATCCTTTGAAAGTCATATATTTACAATAAGCTTTTACATTGAAGTTGCACACTCTATTTACAGATACGTTTAATATAATAACCTGAAATACATATAGAAATACAGGTCATTTTGGAACATCTATAACAACTTGATGTATAGCAATGTGTAAGCATATGAAAAGCATGATGGATAGGAAATTAGTAATAGCAATATGCAATGGGCGCCATGAAACCATACCAAGTATAAAACTTAATAACACTAAGTAGTATATATATAACGATAAAGGGATTTGAATGTTTGACTGGTGAATTTTGCAATAATGGCAGTTGCATTTGCATAGTGATTACACCAGTGCAACAGCTTGCATAAATTAGAAACATGCTTGTACTGTACATATCCTAATCCTACACCTTTGACTTGACATTCAAATTCCTTAACTATCAATTAACCTCACAACCTGCGATGAATGAGTTTCCATGAACACTCAATGCACGACTAGGCCCTATGCCTGACTATGTCATAGGATCCTGAACCTGTATACTACAGTGGACGCTATCGGTGTAGTTGAGCTTCTAACTGTTTCATAATGACAATCACTGGAATCATGGCCTACTAAACTACAAATGTACACATTGAAATATAATAGGAGGTAAACAAGCTGTGGAAATTACCATCATGAATCAAAGAAAACAATTTCAAGAGAGAAGTCAAAAGGACCACAATACTAGGGTATAACAAATGTAGGAGAATTGGGAAATGAGAATAGCATTCTTATCTATATACAAAACAGTCTAATGAGTTCGAGTGGTATATAGGCCTACTGATTACCATGCCTATGGAATGAATGAATAGCAAATTAAAAGACTGCATCACATCGTGAATGTTATCTATCGTGTAGCAGACTACATCATTATACTGCATGACTGCATACCTAATGCATGCAAAATTGTAAAAAAAACACNTCATATTGAAGAGAATTATTAAGAAGCATATAATTTTCTATTGCTAACCAGCAAGGTCAAACAATTTATCTCGCTACAATGAAATTATGGTGTCTCNTTTTCAGTGTAAGGTCCANCGAATATAGACATATGTAGTAACAAATCAATTTTAATCCATGGCTGAAATTCATAGGATTTGCATGAACTCAAGTTGACTAACAAGACGTTTCTGATACTGGACTTGCATCACAAGTCTTGCCATGATTCAATCGTTGTTGTATCAACAGCAATCCATACCAGGCGTAATGTGATATTGTTATCAATTTGTTATGTCATTGCCTGTAACTGTAACTGCTGGTATGATTCATGGCACACGAGTGGGAGCAATCTTACACAGCTCCTTACATATCATATGTCTAGCATTCTGTAGAATTTGTCTACCGACTCTATATACTACAATCAATTGAATTCTCTATTCATTCTTACTAGCAGAATTCACTCTGTTACCAGGTTCCCAACAAAATAGTAAAATCAGCGGATATCCAGACGCTGGTATAAGGTTCATATGAATATGCGACGCGGCATGGTTGCACAAAGTTTGTTCTAAGGGTGGCAAGGAAACTCTAAAGCGATTTCCACCATAATGTAAACAATGAGACCATATGCAAATAGAAAGCGATTGCTGTAACGTGGTAAGGAATTGNTGATGTAACAAACTATAGCCATGTATGCTAAATGGGTAACTGGAAATGCATATATTGGTAACAAAATATGCGTCAGAGAGGCCGTAGAGGTATTGGATAATCAAAGGTATAAATATCACAGCTTACCGTACCAGACCAGAGGGTTGTATAGGCCTATTATACCGTAGGGGTGGATGAGGGTGATGGCTTATCAATCGTTAAGTTGCTATATGCATACGGCATCGAACTTACTGCGAAAATGATNAACTTTCACTCACGAACACGCATGCAACTGCAAACGAACGCACCGGTGCCTAATTCAGCAACAGTGCAGACAAAAACAAACCAGAGGATGATGCCAAACGCTACTGAACGTTCTCNTGGATGGACGGGAAGTTGACGTCGCTCAACGTCGCTCAATTAATGTAAAATGACAACTCTCTCCTGGCTCCTTGCGGAATATGGCAGTAATCATATTTATTTTCGATTACTCCGTTTCGTTCTGCCGATTGCAGACGAATGAGATAAAATTAATGTCCTCAATCAGGTTTCAAGACAGCGTTAGAGCACATCAATATCGTTTTAGTACCACTTCAATGGATTCAATCCACCACAAGAATTTCAATACTCAGTTGGCCGTCTGNGTTCAATGACTACNCTACTCCAAGTCGCTTTGACACCTTGCTATCTTTTCGATATATCGCAATCTTGTGTTCTTTGAAAGGAAATTATCAACCATAAATCGAACTGAGAGGTTTTAAAGACTTGGTGATCAATCAAAGTCATATGAAATCACTAGGCCATTGTTGGGAGAGCTCATGGTGTAGTACAGCGATCAGTTAGTGTAATGGCAGAGCATCCCGCTTCTTGATTGGTAGCTACTAGGTGAGACCGAACCCCCGCTAGTAAGCAAGCTGTGAAGTACTCCCCACACATTGNAACTCAGCCGCGATCTTTTCCAGGAATAGCGTCAATCGGCTTGCAAAGAACTTGGAGATATCGCCACGATCACTTATTTTTACAAAATACCCNATATCTTGCCTTCTCATTACGATTAGATTTGACTGGTGTTAAATGAACAAGTAAGCGACAAGTGAATTTATTAGGCTCTTTATTGGCAAAGCAGGCCACATCAAGAAACTGAAACATACCAATGAACGTGCATTTTTCATTATTATCTATCACCGCAACACATCAACAAGGACACGATCACATATAAGTTCACGACGAAATTTTCAATTTGGCGAATGCGGAAGCCACGTCAATAGCGTTCTTCAACTCCCTCCAATTCTTCCCAACAGCCTGAGCGTTGAGATCTTTCCCGCCTCCCTTGCCATCAATGACTTTCGACACCTCCTGAACCCATTCGCTGGCTTTCAGCCCAGACGACACCGCATCCTTCGGCACTTGCGAAAGGCACACTATCTTTTCCGCATCCCGATCCACGCTGAAAAGCATCACCGCTGTTTTAGGCGAGTGGGTCTTGTACAACTTCATGGCTTCGTTTAAGGCTTTTGTATCTGACGACGCGTCGAGTTCCGTTACTATCAACGGCGCGTTTTCGTTTTCCAGAATCTGCTCTTTGGTAGCTTGCAGCATCTTTTTGATGGACTCTGCTCTTTCAGCACGTTCTGCATCGCCAAGTTTCTTTTTGATAGCCTTGGCACGTTCGCGATACTCGTCCTTCTTCCACTGGCCAATGACTGCGTTGCCCAGATCCTCTGTGAACTCAGTCACTCGCTTTACAACTGTCTTCGATAGCATCCTGTCGTTAGCACACGCGGCTAACGAATTTTCAATGTCTTTCAGAACGTTTTCGTGTAGCTCAGCTCTTCGCTCAGCCTTTCTTGCCTCATCACCCGTAAGTGCGACGATACGTCGAATTCCTTTCGCGATAGCTTCTTCCGACGCGATAACCAGCCTTCCCGCGTGGCCCGTCTTGAGTAGATGCGTTCCCCCACAAAATTCGACAGAAGTAACCGTTCCTGCGGGTGACGTAGGGTCCGCCAACATCTTGTCGACTGGGATACCAACAGACAACACACGTACCGGATCTGGGTAAGTTTCGTCAAAAATAGCACGCAAGCCTTGTATGGCTTTCGCGCTGGCGAGATCGGACACTTTAGCGTACACGTCCTGGTTTTTATCGATCATCTCGTTGACTATTTCCTCGCATTTCTTAATTTGAGCTGTGGTCATGGCTTTTTTGGCAGTGAAGTCAAACCTTAATCGGTCAGGCGCTACTAACGATCCTCTCTGATCAGCTTCGCCGAGTACTTTTCTCAGGGCAAAGTTAAGCATGTGAGTCGCGGTATGATTGCTCATGACTGTTCTACGTCGCTTTTCGTCGATAAACAAATCCACTTGATCACCGATTTTCAAGGTCCCTGCCACGGTGCCGGTGTGTAGCACATACCCGCCGTGCACTTGGCAATTCTTCACCGAGAATTCAGTTTGGTCGTCAGCGCATTTTGCGAAATACCCTTGGTCGAAAATCTGCCCGCCCTGTTCCGGGTAGAAGTTGGTGCGGTCTAGCAGCACGCCGCAAAATCGTCCGGAAGTCACGGTATCCACAAATTCTCCGTCACACCGTATCAATTTCACCACGCCCCGTACTTTTTCAAACTTATAATCACCATTATCGTCAGCAGTATACAAGTACTTTGCGTTGTTGTCGGTTGGTGGGACACCTTTTCCCTGCAATTCGGTAATCGCGTTCACGTCAAATTTAACAGTATCATTTTCCGTAGAACTACCACCTTGCGACCGGATTTTGGCCTCGCCTTTGGCTTTCTCAAACTCTTCCATATCGATAGTCAGCCCATTTTCTTCCACCATAAGATGGGTTAAATCCACCGGAAAACCATATGTATCATACAGGAGCCATGCCACATCACCCGGAAGCACTTTTTTATCACCTTGAAGGGTGTTTAATTTCCGAGTCAAAATCGACCTTCCCCTCGATAGCGTCTTCAAAAATTGTTCCTCCTCTTCGTTAATAATATCGATGACGGTTTGTGGATCTTTCGCAATTTCACTAAAAGCCCCGCCAAGAATTTCAATCACAACATGTACGAGAGAGGCAAAGAATCCAGGCTTTGCATTTAATTTTTCACTTGCGTAACGTACGGCGCGACGTAAAATTCGCCTCAATACATAGCCTCGGCCTGTATTGTCAGGTCGACCGCCATCAGTGAGGGCTATAGTTAATGTACGGGCATGATCCGCAAGTACACGGTAGGCCATGTCAATGCCGCCTTCATCTTCAGCCCCGAGTTTACCTTGATACGGCCGTACCCCTACGGTTTTCTCAATGTAATCAAAGATAGGTGTGAACATATCGGTGTCGTAGTTCGAACGCTTGTCCTGAATGACTGATACAATTCTCTCCAAACCCATCCCAGTGTCAACATGCTGCTTGGCTAGAGGCTTCAAGCTACCGTCACTTTCACGGTTGAATTGAATGAACACAAGATTCCAAATTTCAAGAACATCAGGATCATCTTGGTTTACCAAGTGAGCAGCATCACGACCTCCTATTCTATCATAATGTATTTCAGAACAAGGACCACACGGACCAGTGTCACCCATTTCCCAGAAATTATCTTTCATGTTCCCTTTGATCACTCGATTTGCTGGAATGCCGAGTTTCATCCACAATTCTTTGGTCTCTAAGTCTTCCTCTAATGAGGAAGGCTCATACCCTTCAAAGTATGTCACATAAAGACGGTCTTTTGGAAGTTTGAACACTCCGGTTAGCAACTCCCATGCCATATCAATGGCTTCTTTTTTGAAGTAGTCTCCAAAAGACCAGTTTCCAAGCATTTCAAAGAACGTATGATGGTAAGTGTCCTTTCCTACATCGTCCAAATCATTGTGTTTACCTCCAGCTCGTATGCATTTTTGAGAGTTGACAGCCCTCGTTTCTTTGGCTAACGGACTTGACGGATCAACCGTGCCTAAAAACATTGCTTTGAACTGGTTCATGCCGGCATTTGTGAAGAGCAGTGTCGGGTCATCGAGAGGGATTGTTCCAGACGAGTGAATGTACTTGTGTCGATGTTTTTCAACGAAGTATTCGATGAACATGCGACGAATATCGGAAGCAGTCAGACTGGAATCCATGACTAAGATGAGATTAGTAAATCTACAAAATATAGCAAGTGTTAAATTAAAAATTATGGTGATTCCTATCATTTCAATTACAAGGATCGGCGATAAGTTGCGCATGACAGAAAGGTCTCTTCACAGAATAAATATGTAATTAAAAGGAAAGTTACGCATGACGTTACAATCCTACTTGGGCTAATTACCATGACAGTGACTTCATAAAACACTAAAACCATCAATTGTTGCTTCTATGTCAAACAGACATGAATAACTTGATATGCAAGTAGCGAGTACTCCCGAGTACGCCATGAATTGATCCACTATGAGCAAATGGCATCACTCATGGTCGTTTCGACACCACTTAATAACTATTAGCTCATTACATCGCATTTGCTGTCTTGAGTGGATCAAAATGATGGAATCAACTATTGTGTTGTATTATAAATAGACAAAATCATCGAAGTTTACTCTAGCTCTGTTCCTTAGTCACATCGTACAAGTAGCCTACAAAAGTGATACAATTATAAATCTTTTTGTACGCCGGTGAAGTTCGTGACTCAATTTCATCTCAACTTAGTTATCTCGACTGTACTCGGAAAAATTGTCTCGGGATACAAATGGTCGATATCCAATAAAGAACCCTGGAAATTTACCGCCACAACTAGGCGACCAACCTAAAGACCCAATCCCTATGATCTGCACACAACACGAATAGTTGTGTTGTCACTTGTTGAAATGTGGGCGTTACGGATGGACACACACATTAAACAACTGTCTGATGCAATCATTTCAATTAGATAGAGAGAGAGAGAGAGTCTTTATTTTCATCGAACCAAAATACATAACAAACGGCAGTGATGGTGGTACAGAAAATATGCGTGCACAGTATTCGGTATTAGATAGGAATGATCGATAAGACCGTGAAGGTCATCTAGTCTGATCACACCAGCATCAAACAGGTACACTTGACTCTGAACAGTCTGGCTGTAAAGAAATGTTTAGTTAAAGGAAAATAGAAAAAAAATTAACCAATGGTGGCAAATGATCAATGAAGCAATGTCTGGGCGAGGTAGGGCAACAGTGTTAGTGTAACGACAAGAGGTGATCAAGTAGGGCTTTTTTGAATCTATTATAAGGCAATTCACGGATATGTGGTGGTAATGCATTCCAGATGATAGGTCCCGAGTAGTCGATAGATCTCTTAGTTAGGTTGCTGTTGGGTGGGGGTAAGTAGATGTTTCCTTTAGACGAGGATCTCGTGTAATGGGAATGGACATGTTTAGCAGGTATGAAAAAGTCATCAAACACAGGAGGCAGACTATTGGAAAAATGTTTGTGAACAACTTTTGATACTTCGAAGCGATATAGTTCATCAACTCGCAAAATTCGATGCTTACGGTAGTAAGGCGATAAATTGGTACGTAAAGGTACAGATGAGATCAGCCGTATCGCACGGTTTTGCAGCGTTCGAATTCTGCACAAAAATGTTGTGCATGCATTCCCCCATACTACGATTCCATATTGCAGATGAGAGTGGAAAAGAGAGAGAGAGAGAGAGAGAGAGATGATATTCTTTTCGCCTGCACCATCGAGATGCTTTGGCGACGGACTTGCGATACGGCCGTGAGGTCATCTAGTCCGTGCACCCGTTTTTTTTCTCCTCCATGCTATCCGTGATTGCTGAGCGCCTAGCAGGATAGCTGCGGATACCAATATTCGAGTCTTTGGTATGACCCGGCCGGGGATCGAACTCACGACCTACCGCTCGAGAAGCCGGAAGCATAACCATTACACTATCTCGCTCGGTAGAGAGAAGTAGATGGTTCGTAGCACTGATCTGGAAACCAAAGATATCACTCGTTCTCATCATTAGTTGTTCCTGCAATCGGTATACATACGAATTTATGTATATATGGATCTTTATTAGGCACTATGATTCAAACAGCTTCACAAATCACAATGGCGATCAAGAAAGCATATTTGATATCCTTAGTGGGCGACCACGAGTTAAATTTCATGTTTTACCTTGGGAGTAAGATTGGAAAGATCCCAACGTCATAGCAATTTACAACGTCGTAAATTGCTATGCCAACGTGATGTGATAAAACCAAATTCAAACACAAATAAAAAATTTACGTCCTGTCTTCGTCATCCCCGTCCGTGTCAGCATAGCAATTTACAACGTAGCTACATTGTAAGTTGCTACGGTGTCAGTAACGGTTTATTCATTACTAAGGTAAGTTTTTGCAGCTTTTTTATAGCTTTATTTGCATTTTCATGCAACTCACTTTTTACTTGAAATATTCGGCACCATATGTGAATAGATCGCTTGATTATTTCACTGTCGTTTGAATTTGAGGTACTTTCTGATTTGACGTACATTCAGGTTAGACCGCCGAAAATTATATTTTCACTGGGTCATTTTTTTCAATAGATTTTGTTGAAGTCGCCAACATTGAGTTTTTCTACAGTGGCTTCGATACGGATCGATTCGAGTATCTCATATCCTAATAATTTCAAGGAACTTCTCCATAAATGCAACTTTTTAGTGCAACTATTGTTAAAAATAAATGCAACTTTTTACACTGCAACTTTTGTGAAAAATAAGTGCAAGTCTCCACGGATTTTACTGCAACAAAATCTTGCCCTAATCATTACACAGAGTATGTTTGGTCTCAGGGACTGGAGGAAAATGTCCTACCATATGGTCTTTGGCTATAGCAATTTGATGGTAAAATAATAGATACTTTGGGTTAGTCCACGACCCATAAGGGCCTCGAATTCGCACCCAGTTTTATTGGGCTGCTCGGAGAATTTTCAGAGCCTGGAATGATCTTACTAACGGTTGCATCGGATGTAGATGTAGTTAACTTTGCTAATGCTCGAGAAGACACAGGTAGGCGTCTACATGATTCACTCTAACCCACTGCTTTTCAACCTATTAGCGCCGTTGAACACATTCTACGTAACGAAATTCTCGCAGAACACCAAACGAAACATTATTATCAATATAACGTGTTATTTCAAGCAAATTCAAGAAAATCAGTATCATTTCTGACGATACAATAAGATTCATCCCAGTCGAGTCGAGGCCTACAATAACTTAGTTATCGTAGGCCCCGTCCCAGTTTTCTGGTGAATTTCCTTACCGCTAGTGATAGGAAGTCGAAATTTGAGATGTTTTAATAAAGAATGTCAGGAATTTAGAAAAAATCTGATAACGCTCAAAACATTCATAAGGTAGCACCTACTAAGGCTCTTATGCGAACCAATGAAGGTTCGCAATGCGCGTACCGAGAATGAGCGCGAGTGAATCAAATCGAATTATCGAAGCCGAGTCAATTTTTTGATCATTGAATTGCCATACAAATAGTACACTGTTTATTCCGATGGCTGAACTATGATCCAACTCTGTGGGCACTACTGCCACCACGCCAAATAGGTTGGAAGGAAATTATGCTTAAATGAAGCTGAAAGTTGCGTTATCGGAGCTCTTTCCCATATGTCTGTATGAAAAGCTGTTGTTTCGATCGTGATCCCTTATTTGCAGTCGTTTTATCCCGTAGTTTTAAGATTGCTTACATCAAGGGGATTTTCAATTCCAATGATTCATCGTTAAGTGGACGAGATTCAAGGGTGATTAGGGAGCTTGCGTGTTTTACATCGACGGGGAAACATGTTTTGTTCGTAAATAACCATGGACCTGGTGTAAAGAATTATTGACTTTCATTCTTAGCACTCGCGAATTCAGAAACTCCCTACGACTGCGTTCTACAAAATGCGCAAATAATATATACAGTACTGTACTTCGATATGGTGCTTACGCAATAGCATAGCCTACATGTGAAGCGTGCCTGACCCGACCTGACATCTGTAATTGGAGCGAAATCACCTCAGGTATAGGTTCTCAAATTGCATCCAATCAACATGGACGTTTTCCAAATTGACACAGTGGACGGGGCAAGATTATTTGTGATCCTGTGTTGGATTCATTTTCCTGCTTTGAGAATGATGCTGCGACGAGTTCGTAAATTATATAATACTGACTACGGATACAAGTATTCAACGGGAAGCGAGTGGCGCAGTTGGTTAAAGCACTGTAGTCACGACATCGATGGTTGATGGTTCGAGTCTCGGCTCTGCCATGATTCTACGTGTCGGAGGTTTATCTGGGCTCCTCATCGCCGATCCCGCTGTAACACAGCGCATTGAAAAGCCCAGACGAAGAGAGAGCCGAACTCGTGAAAGGAGGCAGCATATGAGCCGAAAAAAAGCCTGAAGTTCATGAAGATATGCCATTTTGCGATTATGAAATTTACTGTGTGGGCGCAAATAACCACGAGTTGCAAGCGCCAATTGTATGCGTTAATAACAACAATAACAACAACAACAACAACAACAAGTATTCAACATAATACGTGATTTTGATCGGCAAGCTTTCCCGTATCTAATGCTGAACATGGAACTCAAGCCACTATCGGACTGCGCTGAAAGTATATAACTAAAAAACGATGAAAGCAATACATGTGGAATAGCTCTGATAGGTATCACTAAAATCATCATACGTAATTCAGATTAGCATTAGGCGGTTCAGAAGTCTTGCTTTACATTCAAATCAAGTGTTCGGTAGCGAATAATGCTATTGATTTAAAACCGACTTCAAAAGGTACCGAAAAGATACGATCAGAAGCTACAGGGTAACTGGGAAATAACTCATCGTCTAGAAATTACGTAAAATCTTAGCTGATTCCACTTCCATCCACTACTAGTCGTTTTTGAAGGATAGAAGTTTGTTGTTTACTGGTTCAACACGGCCTTCGCTTATCTCTGTTCTATCTACCACCGATGTACGCACGGCGGCACGCACAGAAGTGCACACTGCACATGTGCACAACATTGCACATCTGCAGGCCGTGTTATTTTTGGCATATGCCAAAACTGCCAAAAATAACTTATTTTTGGCATTTTTCGATTTTTATTTTTGGCAGTTTTGGCATCGTCCTCTAAATAGATAGTTTCAGCCTCGAATTAGTCACAAAAACGCTTTATTTGGGCTAGTTTGTCAAAAGACACCACAAAACGTGCAGCATCCACGTATAATCAGTGCCAACAAACAATAATAAGAAGAAAAAACCTAACGATTTCATAGGTTAATAATACCAAACGAAACCACAAAATGTGCAGTATCCATCGGAATCGGTGCCAATAAG
>ATSW01118534.1:0-13024 GCA_000444245.1 Botryllus schlosseri
AACAGACATGGGGTGATTACTTCATGAATGTAATCGATTGCGATTACGATTACTTCTGAATCACGCGATTACGATTACGATTACAGCAAAATCAGGAAGTAGTCGATTACGATTACGATTACATTGGAAAAGTAATCACGATTACTCACGATTACATTTATTTTGCTTCTTAGAACTAATCTTACAAGATATATTGAAGACAATATAAGGATTGCGTCGAAAAGGCCTAATGAGATAACAACAACTTTCTCAATAAATGATGCGCTATTTGCTTGTTACGTCATAATGTACCCATTGCTCAACTTAATTAGGGACGATTTATCGCATCCAACGATTTGCATTCTTGCCAGGTCCGTAACTACCGCACCCCAAACTCCCCAAAATAGGGTGATGAGAGCATTCGAAGGGGACTCAAAAGTATTTGGTAAAACCAACATAAATTATAGAGTATTTTCGTGAGATTTAATTAACTTAAACATTTTTTCGGGCTTCGCAATTTAAATGTCTCTTGATAGCTTGATTTTGAAAGGCATACCTCTCACCCTCATGAAATAATTATGCATAATTTACAGGAATAAGCATTTCGGTGCCGGTCATTACCGAGCCACGACATACCAAAAGACAAATGCAGTTTCAGCCAACATGCGACTCCAAGAAATGTATTACTAAAGAAAGACCTTCGCGAAAACTTTGAGCATGTGTCCATTGTCAACAGCCGCGCTGGGTGTGCGTGACTAATAATCCTATCCTTAAAATCTGAGCCNGCAATACAAATGCCACCCGGGCCACCTACAGAGGAATAAAGACAGGGCAATTATTTGTGCATGCGTCTCACGAAAGTTTTTCTTTTCATCATCTACGTTTGGGTGACTGCAATATCTTTTGATGTTATATAACAAACCGGAGGTCACGAATTACCAACATACAATAAAGTAAATACAACAACATACCAGATATTATAATTATGAATTGGCCTACGTGCCCTAAGCTCCACAGGTAAATCTGACTATCGGGGGCTAATAGTAATATAATGCAATTACTAATATCATTGACGATAATTCAGTCTTCAACTTGAAAATTGACGACCTTATTGGGGCCCAAGACCAACGTTCGGAGTGCGGGCCGAATTGCTGTTTTTGCCCTTATTCTAACTACAACCCACGCTATCATGGCATATAAACGGATGGCCATTGGCTATGGCAGCAGGTAAAGAATTGCGAAATAACGATTGGCGCCCGTTTAANGTAATAGAGTNATATGAGAATAAGATAAAGTGACCATAAAATTCTGCCTTCTACTTTAATACAGATACTGCACGCAGCCGTTACGAGAAACGGCAAATAACGGTTGGGTTATGGTATACATCAGCAGCTGTTGATTTTTAATGCTTATCGTTGTGGAAATTGTAATGTTTTATTTGGCGAGTACAAAATTTCAAATCTTTGCTCGGTATACGTACGTACTAGGGATGGTGTGAACATCTGAAAGGTTCAGGTTCGTGTGGACGTGAACCTTTTTGAAAGGTTCTGTGTGAACACGAACATGAACCCCATGACGTCACGTGACGTCGTATTTTTAATTCCAACCCTACATTTTAGTGAAGTTATAGCCTATATTAATGTACACGATACATATAGCGACGACTCGGGGAACATAATGCCACTATGCTAAAGTACAAATTGACGTTTTAAACGTCGGCAAATGTTTCAACTGGGGCAATCAAATGGTATAATAATCCCATAAAATCAATATCTTCCATCGCTTTGCCAACAATTTCGACGAAGACTTGCAAGGGAATATAAGCTTACGCCTTAACGGTCCAGGCCAGCCCGGCAATGTATTCGGCGTCTGAGTATTGTGACGTTAATATTGAGATGAGTGTAAAACAGGATTCTATACTTGCTACCGATATTACCCCATTAACAAATTATACAGCAGTAGCCAACACCCCAATCCCACGAATTTTGTTTTTATGATACAATAAACATATGAAGTCAAGATTGACCACGTACAGCTGCTAGATTTTTTACATTAGTCAACGATATCAATTCCTTTGATTGGTCGAATAAGCATAATTCTATTGCTACGTGTAGTGCATCTCGCTCTTGATGTTGTGTCAATGCTGGTCAAGCTCACAGCAGAGAGTCATTAAATATTCACAAACGGAATGCTGGTTATTTCGAGCAAAATTTTTGAGATTCTCAAGGTGCATGCTCGTTTAGTGTTGATTTTTTATGCTGCCAGAGCCATGCATTGAGTGGCCAACATTTGAAATGCAATAAATTTCAACCAAAGCTGTTATAATGAATTGAAAACTGTAATATGTGAAAAACGGTTTGCAATTCAGAACCTACCAAGGCTTGTTTGTGAACGTGAACCTCTAAATTTTCGAGGTTCAACACACACAGAACGCGAACGTGAACCTCACGTTCACACCATCCCTGGTACGTACTGAATAGGCCTGCTGCTCGTCAAACACCAACCGACAAATTGCGTTTAACTATAAGCATAACCATCAACCAAACATCAATACATAAGTTACCATCTGCAACTAGGCAGTGGCGTCTGGAGTGTTGCGATAACCTGATATATTGCACGGCAGGTGTTCTTGCAATCACATTACAATGAACGTCGAATATCTATTTACATACAATGTAAGGATACTTCTGACGTAATAATGTGCAGTGGCGTTCGTAAATCAGACGTTTGTGCTATCATTAACCTGGTATAATATATTTTCCTTGTTCGCGAATGTTGAGTTTATGTCATAGTCCTTGTACAAATAAAAAGTAATCGCTCTTTCACAAAGTAATCGATTAGATATGGGAAGTAGTCGATTACGATTACTTCGGAATTTTTTCGAATGTAATCGATTGCGATTACGATTACTTGAAAATGCTGTAATCGTCGTGATCGATTTCGATTACTAATCGCGATTACCCCATGTCTGCATAGCAATGAATACAAACTGCATCGCGATGAGCGCGATTTTGTTTCACTTCACCGCTTCGCGCCCGCATTCAGATGCTTTCACGCCTCAGTTTGAGAACCACTGTTCTAGGCCATTTCATGTCATGGCAATATGTCTAATCTCCCATTCGTATCAGCTGATTCTCCCACGATGGAATGCTGTTGTCATCGTCCAAGTCGTTTCAGCTAGTGAGGAATAGTAGGCTGATGTCGGGCACAGGATAATAGCGTAGTAAGAAACAGCAACAACAATATTTTGAAACTTTCACAATGCTTTACTTAGCGTTCTTCCGAAATCAGGCCGCGGGCCGCATCGAAATTGATATAAAGAATGCATCGATGTGTAATGTAAAAAATCGATCAAGCGTACGGGATCCATCTTGATTCGATATCTTTATTGTATCACAAAAACCAAATACGTCCGATTGGAGTGTTAGTACTACATAACTTGTTTTTGAGAAAATATCCGACGCAAGTATAGAAATCGGTGTTTCACTCTTAAGAATTTTAGAATACATCTGTACGCGGTCTAGCCCAGCCCTCGTCGAAATTGTAAGCAAGGCGACGGAAGATATTGATTTTGTGGAATCATAGCATTTGATTGTTCCAGTTGATGCATTAGGTTACGTATCAAAAGTCAGCATGTACTTCAGTTTTGCAGCATAACATGGTCGGGGTCGTCGCTAGTTATCATGTAGGGATGGAATTACGATATGACGTCACAGGTTCGCGTTCACACACCCTTCAGGGGTTGACACCATCCCTACCACTTACTCGAGTAATTTATTACTTCCGCCTTAGGTAGTTTTGACATATCATGGAAATAGCTCCTTCTACTCACGCTTGAATAGAAATTTAGAACTTAATTTCAACTTGAGTATCGACGACGAGTACCTCTGTGTAGGATGCAGCACAAGTTGGGGTAGTTGCGCAGCGCATATCATGGTGCAGTCAGGTAGGCTATATACTGCACTAACATAAATTTATGCATATCACGTACCAATAAGGTGGCCTTATGGTAACGGTATAAATCAGTCAGATATCGCAGTCCTTTGCGATGGCTGTATTGATACCTGTTTTCAGACTTTCGCGGTGCGACAGTAACAGAACGCCAATATGTGGATCCGAAAGAACTAATCTGTCAGATGATCACATCACAGTTGAGAAGACCTAAGGTATATCCCGGTATTAAACGCAACCGGAATGTCGAATTACTATGAATCATCCTTTATTGCAGTCCATTAACCGTTGGAACGAGCAAAATGATAAAAGCCGTAAAATTTCGCTCAAAAACTATATTTCGCGACAGCCAGCATTAAAGAGAGCAAAAATCGGTTTCAACAAACCAGTGCTATCAAAAAAGGCGCACGGCGAGTATAAATAAACAAGAACTATTACTAAAATACGGCCGTCGCCGACAGAGCAGTGATTCGGAACTGAAGTATCAATAAATTATCAGGTAAATATGACTTGGAGAGGTGAGAAGGCTTATACGGTATGCTACGACGCAAAAACATAATTATAACTCTTCATAACCCCGGAGACGGATTAAAATATTTACAAAATATATCGAAAAGCTACACGGGGAAAGCGATATGCTAACGAGAAGCAAAGATTGCTGATCCAAATGCATCACACGTTGAGCAACAAGACGCAAAAGCTAAGCTATACAGTGCCCGCAAGTCTAACCTAGTTTTAATCTTTTTAGGCACAACGAAAACGATTTGATACCAGTATAAGTAGAAAAAAAGAAAAGAGAAACGGAGAAACCATGATCACATCGCCGTGGTGTCGTCCATGCCGGTGTAGTTATTTTCAAAAACCATGTCGTTACCCCTGCGATTCAGCGCGTTTTGCAAGTTCGACAAGTCGTCCGCCGGAAAATCGATCTCCACGTCGTCCAGATCGTCACCGTTGAAGCTCGCCTGAATTATATTCCGGTCAGGTCATAGTCGCAGAAATCACACCTGGCAGTACCACCGGGCTAGCCAGGGGAAAAGGTGCACCCTTACGCTCTATAATTTTCGAAATGTGACACAACGCAATGTGATAGAAACTGCCACACGCTTCGTTCTGATTTCGCGAAATCGACATTGAAACTATAAGGGATAGGGCTGCATTTAAAACAAACGGTGTTTTAAAACACTTAGTTTAAAACATGTTTAAAACACTGTTTAAAAGGCCTTTTTAAAAGAAACAAAATTGTGTTATTTCAAGTTGCAGAATTATGCAATGATTGTTACATACTTTTCAAAAGACATATTGTATGAGCCTACGGAGAATGACCATCCGATATAGCCGACGTATATGTATATGGGATGGTTGGAACCCTCAAAATAGTCGGTTCAACTGCAATGGTGCAGATATTTTGTCAAAGGTGCTATATTTACACTATATTTTCAATTGCCAATGACAATCCACTATGACGCAGCCATTGAATATTCGTGACGTCGTGGCTTGAAAACAAAAAACAAAACAAAACTATAAAAAACATTTTTCAAACAAGGGCCTTGTTTTAAACATGACTGTTTCAAATTGATTTTTGTTTTAAATGCCACCATAATTAGGGATATCTACTATCTAGACTCCCTGATGGATATCCCTAGAAAATTTACTTCCACATATTTAATATGAATTAGAAAATACATTTGGCCGTATTCTGCCTGCTTGGCGATGTATTTCCTCTTCGTGGTCGTGGATTTCAGTGTGGCGAGGGCGTATTTTATTCGGGAATAACATCGCCAACGTTTTAACGCGCGAAGTCGACTAATTTCCACTAATCAGCGTCGTAATGCTCTTACATGAATTTGCCATGCCTTTACCCAAACACCACGACAGGCTCCCTTCCCAAGATGAAAACGCGTTAAAAACAGCACTAACGCGGCAGACATGCCCGGAACACCATGTTTGGTCATGGCGCAGTGAAAAAATATGCCACACTAAATACTACTCCTTTACAAAAATTGTCAAATGAACTTCTTGAAACCTTCTATTTCTTCTAAGAAATCACGACTTCTACTTGCTATTGAGTGGGAATCTGTTGAGTATTCCATCGTTGAAAACATTTCGCCGCACTTATTGGTATATATAAGGAGCCTGGGTACCATGGAATGGACGCAATGAATAAACTCGGCACAGCACCGCGCTACTAAATCCCGAACAGCTCAACGCACTCTTACGAGTAACACCCTAGTACTCTACTCAAGTCAAAGGCTAATTCTCGATATCGAATCAGCCAGTCACTAGCGACTACCGGCGACAATGTCATTGCTAGAGTAGCCACAGCGCGGGACATAGATGAAGAACGCAGCGCAAATATTCGTGTAAAAGAAGATGCGTACCTGTCTCCCTTCGGAGATAGCGCTGTCTTGGCTATCCACGGCGTTGTCGTCGATCGAATTGTTGTCATCGCTCGACTCCGCTAATTTCTGCCACGCATCCATGCTGATAGTATTCTTCTGGCTCTCCAAATACAGCATGTTCTCCCTGACAACATAGAAAAACAACACAATGCATCGAGCGTGAATTATCACAATTTCCCGTTACACAACACGACCGAGAAACCATTACCGAGAATATAAGTCGAAACCGTATACACGAGACTGCGGTTTAATAATATTTTTACAAACTGATGTCCCTACGTCGTGAATGGCCATTGAAAAACAGTTAAACTGAGAAGAATTGGAAACTAATAATTATGAAAGCAATGGTAAATTGATACATGACCCGATTGGAACAGCGTTATACGTGCTCTTTTACATAAGACTGGGGTTTCACAGGCTTCAAGTAACTGAAATGTCAGCATGCATTGTAAATAGCAATCAAAGAACTCAGTCAGTAACAATAGCATTGTAAATGGGAGGAATTGAAAGTTAATGATTAGATAAGCAATGATATAACTGGTACATGATGACCTGATTAGTATATGGCTATAAGATACACCACAATGGATATTACCGAGAACGTATAATGCCTGCAAAGGACAACTCCGAAAATGTATACGACACCAGAAGGACAGTGCGTGCACAATAGGGACCCTAACACTAAGGCCCCGAACCGCCGATCTTAACGCCCATTAATTCTCGGCTGTGTCATCTAGGTATTGACCGGTTGCGTCATTTCCGATCTCGGGTGTTGATTTTCGCGCGTTCCTTACCCGACTGCGTTCTGATTGGTGTTGGGAATGTTCACACTCATTTTGGGCACTCTCTGCTCTTCGACGGCAAGAGCGGTCTCCTGTCCTGCTTCTGCCGCCTTGATCTTTCTCTTGTAGCTGTGAGTAAACACGAATCGCTGTATCAAACCTTGCGTTGAGCAGTTTTCCAGCGGGATTCGCATGCGTACGCCAATTACTCAAGTAGTAGTAATCAAGTAAAACTACTTAAATATCCAGTCCTGATTATCTGATGAGCACTTTTCAAATTTTTACTTTATACATCCACTTAAAGCAGGTTGCAATGTCTTGAGTATCGGTACTTGTGGTCGTAATTGAGTAGAAACTCACAGCGTTACTTCGAAGACTATTTGGAAACTAACACGAAATACTATGACTACTCTGGGGACAGTCCATAAAGTTGTTATCCAAACTCGGAACCGCGAGTTATTCTATACTTTATCAGCACTGTACCATCACCGAAAGGTTACCTTCTCCTCATGCAGACAAACGCTATCGCCAGTACAAGTAGGAACAGCAAAAGTACGGCCGACACCACGGCCAATATCGCCTGAAATGAGAAGAAATCAGAATAGCAGAAAAAACTCGATCGCATTACAGAATTATTCACCTTCAACAGATCGGTTTCCGAGATGGTCGGCCCCGTGTCCACTTCGCTGGTACCGATAGAGACGATAGCCCAGGTGATTAACAGGTCATTGTTCTGGTTCGAGTCCAGCTCTCTACAGATATTCACAAGAGAGCATTTATGACCGCCAAAGCGAAACAGATCGGAGATACTTACGCGGCGATTTCTTCTGCCGGAATCAATCTAGTAGAGTTCCACTCTGTCGCGTGGAAATGTATTTCGGTTCTGTCGAGATGAAAAATTACAACACGTCATCTCATTTCAAGGGGATGTGCTGTGTAATATATATGTTGGGTAGGGTTGTTCAAAAATACCCTCTTTTTAGATGTTTGCGGCAATTAGATAAAATCGTTCGGTTGGCGAAAGAAACGTTGCACACCAATTGTCACTCAATTCCAACCAGTAGAATTGAAGCTACAGGACTTTGAAAATTTTGAATTTAATATAGGATTTTTTTTTAATTTTACTGAATGAAATTGTTACGTTGTCTAAAAAACGATGCAAAACAAAATTGCCAAAATTGCAGTCAACACTTATAACATGAAAAAAGAAAAGGACGCTATATATTTTTGTCCTTGATGTTTGTTCGGCGCATATTCATCATGATACACATACACAAGATCTGTGCATATCCATACCACGAGATGTGTGAGTGGAGTGCATATGCCGCTGGACAAGGAAGGTGCAGACATATAGCCTTGTAACGCTTTCCAAGTCTTGCACCACCCTTCCAGGCTATTCCGGTAATGGTGAGCGGCAAGCGGAGAAGTCATGGATACCAGTGTTACTACTTTGACCATCCTAGAAGTGCCGAGCATGAACTGCTTTCACTTTTACATCAATTGTAAAGGCAAATCACACATAAGACAATCACCATTTGGTGAGGCTACCGTATAGCGAGCGACCACGGATCGAAAATTACGCATTGCTTCCGTTTTTCCCAACCTTGTCTCCCTGCTCCATAACATACGATACCTTGTAGAAAAAATGCTACCCTAATATTACTACTACGTTTCGAGTCGAGTACTCGAGTATTTACTCATGATGACGTCACAACAGCATGTACTACGTCACAGTTCAAATATGTACCTTTTACGATACCACAAAGAACACAACGCCTGTTATCCGTCACATCAAAGATTCTTTTGGTATTTTTTCGACTATACCGTGTATTCATTGCACTTCTTGACAATGTTGTGGGATGATCAGACACGTTCGTAGCTTTGTACTATATGTCTCGTATGCTGCGACATGGCCAATCAAGATTTCAAAACTTCCTCAGTGGAAAATAGTATCTAAACTATGATTAACGTTAGTAAATTAACTTTAAGTTGCGAGGAGCTTATATTTCAGTACCTGAAAAATCCTCTTTTACTGCTCGACTAGAATCATTAATACTAATACTCGATTCAGATTCGAGTACTCAAATAATTGTGCCCAACACTGCTCGTAAGCTTAAACCGAACTACACTCTTACATTTGTGTTTCGTCTGCGCGTGCTGCCTGATTCTGGACCTCCTTCGGGACGATCTTGTCGATTACAACATCAGCATCCAAAGCATTTTCCAAATCTCTGAATGACGAGAAAAAAGTTTACAAGCTCTCACGTCCATCCCGCGGCATGGGAAGGCGTAAAATTTGATCAATTGCGCGATCAGCAATGATTGCTATCTTTATGGTGACCAGTGAAATCGGTTGTTGTTTGAGGTATTCATGGTGTTTGTCGACTACAATGGTTATTTATACCAGGCTGATATTACTTATTTTTGATTCCGTAACTGCCGACTTGTAGCACGGCCCATGGATGACATGACTAGGAGGAGACTAGATAAACCTCCAACACCTAGGTAGGAGTTCTGGAGTCGGAATCGAACCCACAATACATTGGTGTTGTAGCTGTGGATTATACCACTACGCTATCTTGCCACTGTGAAATCGGTATGTTGGATTCGGCACTTAGCGACACCTAATCCTAATCCTAGTCTAACCCCAACCTCACCACCAACCCAAATGCATAACAAGTGAAGAGTGCCAAATTTACCAAGTGCCTTACAACACAATTCAAGATCATATTCGTATTCAGCTTAATATTAATATTACACTTCCAAATGCCAGAAACACAAAGTGCCGAATTAACTGGTACCCATCTCAATAACTCCCACGGCCGATTTCGACACGGGCGCTGGGATATAATCGGCAAGAGTATATCCACTTTAAGCATGTTACACCGGGTCTTCAAGTCAGTAATTATACTGCTCAAAGCTTGTACCATGTCCAATTTTTCAAGCATATTTCACCGTACTGATTAAAATGATGTAGATTCGAAATGTTCATAAATATGTATCCTTCCTATTTCCTTCCTTCTTCACCCTGTATAACGTATGTGCTGATCAAATTCTATGGAGATATAAATGACCTTGTGACTTTATGATGTTTCAACAATCAGGCACTCTGGTTCCGTTTGAGATGAAGAATATCATCATCATATCACCGGTACCGGTCAATACCAATCAAACATGGTTTCGTACCACCTATTTGCAAGTTTATTTTCTCTAATCTATTGACAAAATCTCTCTCTCTCTCTCTTTCTCTCTCTCTCTATATATATACCGATAAAATTAGGTTCAATCAGTATGAACTCAATTGATCGGCCGGACTCTATCGTTTTATTACGCTTTCAACACACATGTGAGCACACACATACATTTCAATTTGGTCCCGGCTCTCCTCCAATTCGTCCTCCCTATACCGGCTCTCCAATATCACCGTCTCGGTCTCGTCGAATATTTTGATGTCGAGATTCATCTGGTCGCTTAGACCGCCGCTGCGAACAACAAACCAAAACCTTAATTTCGGCAGCAGAGTTAGGATTAAGTCACTACTGACAGACTTGCAAGTCACTTCGAGACCATGCAAATTTTGACTCAAGTTTTTAGTAAAGCATACCTTTCTAACCATGGACCGAAAATGTAGATGTAATTAAGCAAAAAATAATTATCATGACGTGGTCACTTCTTAATGTGCCTGAGAGGTTCAGAATACTCAGCGAAATAGAATACTCAACGACTCGAAAATTTGACTCTGAGGCACACAAGTCATTTCACATTTTTCATACATCGAATCCAAGTCAAGTAATTTTACGGTAGTGACTCCAATCATCAAGTCAATTCGTTCAAAAAGCCATGATGACCATGGCTTGACTCAAGTCACCATAACACCGACGATTCAAATCTTTCATTGACGACAATCCCGGAACGCGTATAAGAAACCTACCCGTCCACCACTCGGATGACAAGCTTGAACAGCCCGCCGACCGTGATCTCCGTCTCGAAACTGACAGTGGTGGTTTTGACCTGTCCGTTGCCGGAATCAATGTCGAAATACGGGCCGCCGACCTGTTTAGAAACGAGATGGCTACCTTCACTCGGTTCGACACAAGCAATTATCGCACCTGCGCGGCGACGGTAGAGTCCGGCCTGTAATACGTCTCGCTCACTATCGAATATGTCAAGGTTGCGTTTTCACCCGCGTCAGGATCGGTTGCGGTCACGATCGTGACGATGTTGTTTTCCCCGTAGCTTGTCGCGTAAAGAAGATCTGACGGGGACAAAAATGAGAGAAATAGAGATGCCAGATAGAAGCGCTCGGTTGTTTTCAATTGTTGTAACTTGAGATCCATGGCGTTTGCTGTACGGTCACTAGGGGGCTGGGCAAAATCGACTAATAGTAATATTATTTGTAACAATAATACACGATTTACTGTGAATAAAGAATATAATAAAATAGTATATTCATATTGAAATACACCCGAATATTTTCGGCTGACACTCGTCAGTGGTAATCGTCAGCAACTAGTAGAGAATTGGAAAGAACATAGTACATCAACAATCGTACCACAAAATGTGACGTCACCAGCATGAAATTTCAAATGAGAGGCCGTTCAATGTACTATTTTCAGATGGTACGATACGATGATATACAATGTTCTTTCCAATTCTCTGCTAGTTGCTGACGATTACCCCCGACGAGTGTCAGCCGAAAATATTCGGGTTTATTTCAATATGAATATACTATTCAATTTTGCATTTTAGAGACATTTTGTTGGGAATTGTGGAAAAAATAAAATGTTGGATTAGTAAAGTCAATAACGGTGACCTCGAAATCTTTAAAAAAATCCATTTCTCCTGTGATGTAAGCTACATGACCATTTTTCCATAATAACTTCAAGATGAGCTGCTGGATAGAAATGACCATGCATAACGTTATACATTAAAAATAGTTTTGGTGCCATATTTGTTGCGATCACACCCAAATGTGTCGTCGGAAGCGTTACGCGTTATTATTACATTCGCCAACACCTATCTTTGTGGAATTGAATTTCCAGCAGTTGTTCACATCAAATCGAGAGCACGGACTTTCAACACACGACCACGGATTTCATGAAGTGCAGTTGCAAAATTCACTTCGAAATTGTAAAAGTCAACCCAATTTCTACATGAATATAATACGATGTTTTTTTTCAAGAAGTACTGATATCATTTTCTCATGACGATTGCACGATAATCGAGCTAAATTTGAACTAAAACTTCGGTGGTCCGCGAAGACAAAAAGGTTGAGAACCACTGCTCTACAATATACAAGTAACGAAAGCTTCAATTCTATAATATAATCATATTGAAATGAACCCATTATTTTCGGCTGACACTTGTCAGGGCTAATCGTCACAATATGACCGTTGATATACAATGTACTTTCCAATTCTTTACTAGTTGCTGGCGATTACCCCTGACGAGTGTCAGCCTAAAATATTCCGGTTCATTTCAACATGGATGGATTAATCAAATGTATATTGAAGTCCTATACCTCCAAGAATATCTTCAATTCTCTTATACACAGTGCCGTCCAGTCAAAACATGGTGGAACTTGGTTGTAACTTTCGTGTCAATCCGTGCAAACCCGCACCTGGTGTCAAAATTCCTGTACTATCTCTCGCATTTCCTTATCAGGAACACTTCGAATCGCTCCAAGACAAGCTCGGCAAAGCCGAGGACGCCAGGAAAGAGAAAGAGAAAAGCCTCGACCAAATGGTAGGCCTGTGCAACGAGCTGCAGCTGGCGAAAGGCGGGCTGACGTTGGAGCTGAAAGACAACAGGGTGAAGCTGGATCAGATTTACGCGCAGTACTTGTGCGCCGAGGAATCGCTCAAAAAGAAATCGGAGGAAGCGGCGGAGCTGAACAGGAAGCTCCAGAAT
>ATSW01118543.1:0-10351 GCA_000444245.1 Botryllus schlosseri
TAACTTTTCTTGAGAAAAGAGGTCAAATCCTCAAGAGGACATATGGTGGGCCTATTTAAAGCAGCAGTCAACTTCATTCAACTTAGTGAACTGCTACAGATACAATAGTTGTAGAATAAAAACAAACACAAACAAATAACAATACTCTGAATGTGATTTCAAGCCAGCGTAAGATGTATCCACGTTCTTACAACGCATATATGCGCACTTGAGGCGCGGCTACACTTTTTCAAATCCAAATCGACCAAATCCCCGTCGGTATGATCTTAGAAGTTCTCATATCAAAGTCCTAATTAAATGTCCTACGAAGGGCCTTTAACCCCCATGAGAGCAACGAGACAGTTGTAATTCCTGGAATCCTGGAAGCAATTCGCTAAATATTACAGTGTCTGAAGGGTCGGCATCGATGATACATTCGCCATGCCGACTGACAGCAATGCTTTCGCATTTACAGGCAAACCAATATGTCGCGTGTTTACCGTCATCAGATATTCCTAGGTAACTAGACATTTACGGTAACCTATTACTCATAAATGTGGTGTAATTGACGACATCGCAGCCCCTGTCAGATTGTTTCGGAAACCGCGAAGGCAATAAATCGATTTTTTACGAATGACGCAATTTTATGTGCTTTATAGTGCTTGTCTGGGTTGTTGATACATTTCTAGAATGCATAAGAAGCGTTCGTAAACATTTATTGATACAGATCTGTCGTTTGACACAGCATATCGTATGCGTAGGTCTTACGGCATCAGTGTATTCACGGAAAAGTTGTATTATTACATTTGAAAGTTGATGGTTTCGTACAAAATATATATTTGCTACAATTCCGTAATCAATTGTAATCATAGCACTACACACAATATGAACTCAACAACATGCTTGCCAATTTCTATCGGATAAATCGGCGTACTGAGTAGGTTTTGGCAGTATTTGAGTACATGCAATAACAAATGATGCCGCAAAACATGACTTGGTTGAACTAATACACATGCACTAATAGACTAATTGCCGGCGCATGAATAGTCGGCTGAAAGCTTCAGATATTATTTGTAATGCAACTATCAGCACAATAGATAACATTAGGCCTACCATATTTTCAGAACCCCAAAAGATGACATTTTGTGCCGGTATAACGAAAATGATATGAAATTGTTTAAACAAACTATCATTGAAATTATATACAGCCGTCTTCTAGATTCTCGAAACTTATGCAACTAATATGCTGTCGACAGTGATTTTGTTAAAACAAATACGTCTCGCTTAAAATTCTTGTTGCGAGTGTAAGCAACTAACTCGAAATGCGAAAAAATAGGATATTTGGGCGTCCTCGGAGGACCGTTCACGTTTCTTGAAAAAAGAGGCGAAATCCTCCTAACGGAGGGCAGGCATATGTTAGGCCTATAGATAACATTAAATAACTAGCACCTCACTTGACGACATTCAATCCCTGCCAAGCAGAGAGTTTACCCGTTTAGCAGATTCTGGAGAATGCTTTTAGCGAGGGCAAATTGCGACAATAGATTGAATACAACTTCCCGAAATTTCCGACATGACAGATTCGTGTACGATCGCTTTGAACATCACGGGCAGTGTTTTCCTCCAAATCCGTAACATGCCTCAATATTTACTAAAGGAATCGATTGTTTCGTTTATCCCAACATTCTATTTGCCCAGTAACGGTATAAGAACGGTGAAATTGAGATTATATGCTCACATCGACGCCTGTATCGAAAGAGATTTTAAGAAAAATGTGGGTGATTTCAATGGATCGTGCTTGGATTTTTATGTGGGCTTTAGCTGGATTCACGCAAGGTGCGTTAGTCTATGATTACTATCACTGCGAAAATATGGATATGATACGCCATCTCTGTACATTTTGCCTGCGTCATTATAACGACATGAGAATATTGAACGGAATCCGTCAGTGGCGAGTTCGTCGTGCAATTTCAGTCTTAATTTGGTCAATTTCTCCTAAAAGAAGACACGGCAATCCTTTTCTGATGTGCGCAAGATAGGTTGATATTGGCAGTCGATGATTTGTAATGACGTCGCCAAAACAATATGCAATCCCTATGGATTTCACAATTCAGTAAGGTTTATCCGTATCAAATTGAAATACATATAATTATACACATCATCATGATTGCATCGTACCTAATTGATATGCTTGATTGATTTATAGAGGCATTCTCCAGTGTAAACCATATGTCCGACACACATTTCCATTCCTCAACCACAAATTACATAAGGTTGTAAAAACATACAGCTGCGCGCATGTAGGACAGAGAGCATGCTTTCACTAACAAATCAGTCCTGACTGTATTATTAATCTGATGTGGTACATTAATGACAATCAGTCAGATTTATTTCCTTAAAGAAACCAACGACATTAGTTATCAAAGCGTAAGACGAAATGGTGAATGATAGATACATAGCAATGGATAGGCTTGTCATTCAATGTTGCCGAAAACATATATATATTTAACCTGATATGATAGGGCGACAGCTTATACACTTGTAACTACATTCATAGGTTACTCCCAGTGCCTGAACGAAAACGGTAGTTGGAAACTGAACTTCGTCTATACGAGAATCGAAGATTGCCAAGAAGGGGTTTACTACGTTTGCGCAGACGATGGTAAGTTGTGCTATATTTGTATTCCCTGCGGATTGCTATTAAAACGCAAACGAAAAATGGGCATTGGACTATCCTGGTACACGATATGAGTCGACTCATGGTCGACTGGGGTGTTGTGTGCATTACACGCGAAGTTATTGTGTTTCATCGCGTACACAATATCTGGATTTACACTACTGTTGTTACGAATTTCCTACAGGCACTGAATCAAGACGTATATGTTCTCAAGACGGGGACGCTTTCAATCATCAATCAAGACAATGCGAGCCGTATTCTGAGAGTTTGTGTCAAGAACCGCGTAAGTGTACTGTGCAGAGTCCGTTAAATGATTCCCTGATTATCTGTTATAGGCCACATGCAGACCGCTGTTAACCATACACAATAAAAAGTAGCCTACAGTTTGACACGCATTTCAGATAGTACTTTTTGATATCCCCACCAACGCAACTAACTATACCGAACTCGCAAGTATTTACTTTTTTCTCCGTCTACTTTAGTAAAAAATTTCACTTTTTTATACTAAACATTCTGTAACAATCTGTTCTACAAGACGCGCGCAATTGTACACCACTAGAAGCGACTATATCAGTGGTTCTCAACCTTTTTCACCTCGCGGACCGGTAAAATTTCAAAACATATTTGGCAGACCGGTGGACCGTCAAAAACTGAAATCAACCCGAAATGTATAGTATGAAATCGGTTTTTGAACGTATGGTACTAGAGCAGGGCCGGCCAACCCGTGGCCCGCGAGGTAATTTCCGAAATTAGTAATATTGTCAAAAATGGATTGCACAGATTGTGAACTTGCAAGGCCAACCAAAAATTTGATTAGTCTGGCCGCAACACTTGAGATGTGATGACTAAAATATCAGTTCTGAGTCATTGGCAGATCCATGAACCGGTCACATTTTGGTAGATCTTCGTACACTACAATAAAGCAGAATAATTTGCGATAGATTTATCAAAAGTAAAAATGTTCTACACGCTTCGCGCAACATGTTGTCACTTGATTTCTTGCTTTTAATATTGTCACCCCTTTGTGAAAATGAAAGAGCCCCTAATGTATCAGATCGAGTCTAACTATATTCGCGATTATACGAGACAAAGTGTCGTTCAGCATATGAGACCTTACTTTGCGCTTGCAGAAAGACCGTCGACTATGAAACTTATAGGCACAAAACGATTGACGCATGTTGGTCGAAGCTTTCGATATCTATATGTTCAGGTGCCGAATAGTCCAGTCCTTGCAAACTGAGCCCAGCGATATACAGCAGGCCCGCAAGACAGTCAAGTGACGATGTCATTGACCTATGACATTCGAAAATTTTTCGCGCTTGGCGCGGCTAGTGGCCCGCGCAATAGTTCGTCAATTGAATGTGGCCCTTTGGCTGAAAAGGTTGGCCAACCCTGTACTAGAGAGTGATATTTTGCGGGTTTTGTTACATTGTAGTATTCAAGTTATTTTACGATAGAGTTAGTCTCCTGAGTCGAAGTAAATTTTTTTGCCCAGATAAGCAAGCTATCCTCACTATATAATCAAATACCATTATTGCGTTTTGGTTTATAATCCTAATTTTACATAGTGCGGCCCGCAAATGGATTAAGATGTTGAATGCGACCCGCGAGCTAAAAAGTTTGCGCTCCCCTGGTTTATTCATTTATATTACTCGTGGACAATGGGTACAGGCTTCAATTGTATCTTATGGATATATAGGAGGATTGTGTATTGGATCATATCAATTTGTTTCAACTTCTGAAATTTCATATTGTGTCGTCTATTTTGCGGACAGTTACCGACGTGGCCGAGTAGGCTACTTCTACGTATACGTGAGCCATACAATGCCCTGTGGAATGTATAATTATCTCGATATTCATTACTCGATTCATAATTCATAAAAAATCAATCTGTACTTCAATCATCTCGCAAAATAAAATGGCTTGAATCATGCCTCGAACTTCGAAAATTAGACGTGACTTTGCGACTTGACTCGTGACTTCATTGGACCTGACTTGACTCGACTCACCTGCAAAAATCGAATGTGTTGACTTGTCTCGAGAAAGTATGTGCAATGAATCGAATTGACTTTTGACTAGACTAGAAGGTAGGGACTTGGTCCCAACACTGGACCAAGCACCTTGTCGTGCTACCTTGCTCATTTCCCACCGTCACCAGACGTAGGCCTACTATGAATGCAATACGTTGCACGATAACACATGGCAACAGCGATACAGGGTTATCCACAAAATGAATGAATTGTAAACGAATGATCGTACAAACTGCGCGGTTTATCGAGTCAGCTCGTAGCTGTCGCTCGCATGTCGTCAAAGTAGACTGCTTGAACTTTAAGTTAAATCGAACATGTTTCCAGGACTAATGTTACCTCAATTAGTTCTGTTGATGTTAATGTTTATGTTTTATTTATCTCATCAATTGACAAGACTTCAACATTTTGCATCTTGAAATTAAGTTATAAAATTTTAAAATTCCTCGCGGACCGGCAGAAACGTCGTCGCGGACCGGCGGTTGAGAACCACTGGACTATATGAAGCTGACACGGCCTAGTGTAAGTTTAAGTCGATTGTTACCGTGAGCATCGCCATTGTTTCACTATAATCACTCATCTTGTGTTAAAACGAACGGAGTACTGTTTATTGTGACGTAACTCAACGATAAGAATTGCGAGTCCGTGTCCGAATTAAGCGTAGAATAGTCCGAATGAACCGGACGATTTTTGTGAAATTTTGACTTTAGTTCCGTTCTCGACCATTTTATTAGTTATTAAGAGAAGCGTACAAATATAATCACAGATATCTAGAACTTCTAGATATCCCCTGATGTAATAATGAAACGAAATCTGTACAACCATATGAATCGTGACATTAACCTCTTCCAATATCCCAATTTCAGCAATATGCCCGACAAATCATATTGCAGGACCGCACCCGAATGGATACGAGTGCCAGGAAGACGTAAGTGGGGCCTTAGAGTTGGAGCATATATTTTAGTGAATAAATTACCATTATGAAGTTATTGTCTCGTGTAATTCTGAAGTGCTGTACCCAAAATGCCTTNTNNGAGNNANATATAATACAATGGAATTATAATAATGATTAATGATTAGGCCTACCCCTGACGAGTGTCAGTCGAAAATATCCGGGCTCATTTCAATGTGAACGCACTATTCATAATGTAAAACGTAGTCTCCTGTAATTCTGAAGTGCTGTACCCAAAATGGCTTGTTTGGTAACATATAATACAATGGAATTATAATAATGATTAATGATTAGGCCTACCCTGACGAGTGTCAGTCGAAAATATCCGGGCTCATTTCAATGTGAACGCACTATTCAAAATGTAAAACGTAAATAGTCTTGCTTAAAACAATGCTTAGTAGAAGTGTGAGTAACGAGTAATTACAGACAAAACCTGCTCGTATCCTCGGAAACAGAAGTATACTTCGTTAATGCCCAATTGCCCATCTCTGACTGCACCTGGCTCGGACGACTAGCAACTTTTCGCCTTTATAAATTAGATTGGAATTGAAATTATAGCCATACAGTTTTTCCCAATCAGACTAAAACTAGAATTATAGCTAAACAGGTTTTTCCAAATTGGAGTAGAATTAGGATTAATAAATACGCGAACACTTGGAGATTGGATCAAGTTATGAATTTTATATCAAATCAGACTTTACTCCCATAAGAATGAGGATAACAAATCTCTGTACTGCAAGCGTTGCTCGTTACGCACTATACTGTTCTCCTGTAGCATTTTCAAGAAAAGCAGAAATTAGATCAGAATTAAAACCAGAGTGTTGAAACATTTCACAAATTAGATTAGAAATAGATTACCGGCATTTCGCTCTAATTAATCTAATTATACAACTAGAATTATCCAGCTGTCCAAGACTATACTATACCTCTCTTGTGTACGCCGATTCAGTTGGTAAACACGTTTTGTATACGTTTTTCAGTGCGTTGAGATGGGAATGTGCTGGGACAATCGAACATCGAAGTGTCTCTGCCGGGACAGTCAGAACTGTCCAAAAGAAACACCCCAACTATCCAAATGTCCGTACCGAGCGGCAGGCGAGGTGACGTGTAACCCGGCCGCGTCGCTTGAGGTCTATCCTGACATCGCAAGCTGTAGTCACTTCTATTTTTGTGTTTTCGGAGTCCAATACCGCTTCGAATGTCCAGCAGGTAAGGATTATTGTACAAAATGTGGTAGTTTTGTATTAATAAGATATGTTTCGGAATCTAAATCAGCACAGAGACACCTTTGCTGACGATAATGTGGTTAATCCTGGTCCGGCTTTACAGAAAGCTGCGCCACACGACCAAGTCAATTCGACTGCTGAATAATTCATTTCGACGAGTGAGACAACTAGACATGTTCAGCTCTTCCAAATTAGATTTGAATTCCAATTGTAGCTACACAGTCTTTTCCAAATTAGATTAGAATTGAAGTTATTGAATTTGCAAAAACTGGGATATTGAATTAAATTCCTAGTTAATTAGGAACAAACAAACAAAAATGAATGGTCTGTTCATATCATAAGGTCAGAGTTCATTCTCGGAAGTATGAGAATGGCAAATGTCTGTATACACCAAGTTTGGCTCGTTTCGCACTAAGCAGTGGCACTTTCAGGAAAATCAAAGATTATGGCACATTGGAACATTTAACATACTAGATTAAAATTAGATTGCTGGTATTTCGCTATAAGTAGTCTAATTATGCAACTAGAATTTTATCTAGCTGCCCACGTCTGGATGTTACGTGCTCTGCACGTGACCATGCTGAATAATTTATTTCAATCCCTTGTACCTAATCCGATACACACAGTCGGCTCCATGACCCGCGGTATAATTGAATAAATGCATCTTAAGCAGAGACAAGAGACAGCATTAATTAACGAAAACAATATCAATAAGAACATGAACCAAACGTTTCACCACGCTTGTCCTGTTCGGGGCACGGTATCAGTATTAATATTAGTTTATTATTAATATTTTATCTTGTCAAAACATCACAGGACTGCGATACAATGACAATATAGGAAGATGTTAAAACTACTTGCAGTAGTGTTTCAAATCAGACACCAACCTGGGCCTAGAGGATGTAAATATCAGGCTTACACACTGGATGGAAAGAAAAGGGGTAACATAAAACGACTCGCGATGAATATGAATGACGCTTGTGTCGATAGGCGAGGAGGATATGTCAGATCTGGGCCCGGTAATCTTGCTGGCTGATTAGTATTTATTCAGTAGAAATCCCTTGCATTTTCACTTGAACGTGTACAATGGAGATGCTCGACGACTGTCGGATAGCAGGCAAGATGCTGTTCCACTCGTGAGGTCCGGCACACTTGATAGGGTGATGCGTTTTCAAGCATAAATCGTGTTAAATTAATGTGTTGGTTATCAGTCCTTGTTTTTCTGTTTGTTCGGGATTATTTATAGCAGCCTAAAATTTGCAAAGGATGTATAAATAAATGTAGTACGCATGACTTGGTATAAGCAGGTCACAATCGATACCTGATAAGGGAGATCAGGTTCTCGACTCGCATTATGTACCTAAGGTCCGAGTTGATATTGTTCTGCGCATAGTCAGCGAAACCTGAGTTATCAAATTGTAAGCTAACATCACATTTATTACTCATACAATTAGCATATTTATAGGAATTGCAGAGGGTGCAGTTTGTTATAATTAGGTGATTCGAATGATTGTAAGCGTGGCGCAATTTATGGGCTGGCACCATGTTCTCCACCCGCCCGGCAGCATCAATATTTTATACCCGTGAAAGAGTACCGATCAATACAAACACACATCCAGCGCGACTATACACACCTTACTTTCAATATTCCGACGCAACATCCCATTTTGTTTCAGGGCAATATTTCGAACAGAGAGCACCCTCGTATTGCGAGCTTCCGGAAAATCTTTCACGACCATGCGTCTCGCGCTTGCGCACGCGATAGATCGAATCTTCAGGAATGCTACAATTCTCTATTCCGAAAAGAACTCAGCTGTTGTTTTAGTATTTATTTTTATGCGAATACTTTGCTCATTTCACAACAGGACGATATTTTTAATTACGATTAATTAGCTATGCATACTTTAGCAAGGCCCAATTTCGTTCTCGGCTTTTGTAAGGCGGGTGGCGAGAAGTGGTGACTAGATAAACCAGTTATTCTTAATATTTGGAATAACACAGTTATCCGTTGAAGTGCGAAGATAATATTTAAACGTGTGATTGCATTTAACTGATAAGCATTGAAATAAAGCAAGACAAAACATTGTTTCTGCTATACTTTGCGTTTTGCGTCGGGATTAAATTTCAGCCTCGCGCGACTGTTTTGTATCTTTCGCTAAACCTTGTTTGGAACCGGATTACATAAATTCCACGAGAAATTAGAAATCACTCGGAATTAATAAACGGCGAGGTCTGACTGCACGATTTCGTAAACCAAATCAAACTTCCGCAGCAGAGTAACCGTACGTAGCCGTGACGTGTGTGGACTACAGTTGACAGTAAAAATTTCAATGTTGAATGTCGACAATGATCGCGTGAGACTGACCCGTACATTTGTAATGTCGTAAGTCGTGGAAGTGCAACGTTGATGTCGACGCCATCCTATCGAACCCATAATATTTCCTGAATTGAAAATTCTAATTTTATATATTCTCTCGTGTAGTGTAGGTCGGCAACATTGTAGTCACAGACTCACAGGTATCACCGCGGACAGCGTCAGTTCGGTACAGTCACCAAGCGTACTTGGGCGTGTACCGAGGGGAATAATCTATCTTGTCTTGAAAGCGTACATTCCGGAATTGGGTAGAATAAATAGTCCGTAATCACCTAAGGGAATAAGCTGCCGCAGAGGATATCTTCCTCTGGCTTCGTCTCACCTTGTATCTTATATCGAATTCAAGACGTGCGTAGCGTATAGCATCGAGACTCTCGTTGAATATAATTGGAAGTATATCACTCAGAAGCAATATGGAGAGATACGTGTGCGCCTTTGCGATCTTAATCGTTGCTTCGTTTCAATACGCAAGTAAGTTCAACCATTTTATTAGACAGTAATCAATATACTCTAATAGGCTACTTCTTGATGTAGCCTATTAAAGTTCCTCGACAAACTAAAGTCTCTGTATACCTTATCTCTCAGTGTAGAATATTCATGAGTTAAAAGACTGTTGGTTCATTCAGCTAATGACAGTAACGCGTTATCCCGTTTCATCCAGTATGCACTGTGCGGTGTGCAATGTGTGCATAAGCCACTGCATCCCTCGTACTTACATCGTCCAGGCCTAGGTCGGTGTCTGATTTCAAAGAATACTCCAAGTCTTTTCGACACCTTCCTGTCTTTTCGTTGTATCGCAGTCTTATGGTGCTGAAGCGATGAAAATATTCCTAAACTGATACTGCTAATCAGAAAAATGCATACATAGAGACGATAGAGTAATTATGTTATGATTAGGGCAAGTTTTTGCAACTTTTTTTACAGCTTCCGGCAGCTTCCTAAATACTCGTAAGATATGTAGAATACTGTTTAAGCTGTTTGAAGGAATCTTATAGTGCAACTTTTTCAACTGTTGTCCATTTTTTTCATGCAAATTTTTGCAAGATTTTGCAACTTTTTCGATTTTTCATGAAAGTATTTTTGAATTTGGTGAAATGGTGCACGGCCAAATTCGAC
>ATSW01118551.1:0-12858 GCA_000444245.1 Botryllus schlosseri
GTCCAAGTCGAGTCAATACACAGATTGACTCGAGTCGAGTCGAGTCATTTTCGTATTTTGAGAAAATAGTCATGACTCGAGTCATTACAACCCTACTCGGAAGCGATCCAAATTTATTTCGTTAATCAACATAAAATAGAGTCTTTTTGGGCTGATTCTACTCATCTTGGTAATATTTTCCGCGCTACGCGCGATTAATTGGAACCTGATGTCTTGATTATAATGTGAGAACTCCCAAGAAATTCATATATTTGTAAATGGAAAATGTTTTTAAAAGCTATGCATATTGTACAGAAATGAGTAAACCGACTTAGCAGTTATGAAAGAAAGTTAATTGAATATCGTATGGAACCATTTGGAGTGTTCATTGTGTAGCCAACTGGAGCGCAACTTATGACCCGCATTCCGGCGCCGGGCATTTTCGCGCTATAGAACACACGACCTGGACATAAAGTTTTGGACAACATGCGACCACGCGACTCCCGTGCGGTGTATGCGTTGCCAAAATGATTGGTGGCGATAAAACCAAGGATTAAAACCTTGAAACAAAATAAACGCCGCTTGCTGGCCAAAATGTTCGTCATTGATATGTCCACTGCCAAGGCGCCGAATTGACCAAGCGCCCAAGAGCCCAGCACCCGCAGCCTGAGTCGCACGTATCAAATGAGACGCGCCGAGGAAAATAATGAGTCCAGTGACGAAATGCGAATTTGAGATCGTATTCGTCTTTCGGAAGGATATATTGTTTTAGTTTCGTCTAGTGTGCAAGCGATTCCAATATATCTAGATCAACGACAATCTTTACCGCGATCTTTGCAGACAAATGTTGTGTCACACAAACCCTAATGTGACACCAAACCGACTTGAATGGTACAGAGGTGGGCACATTTTCGAATATCATCAGACCATATCATTGTAACAACACTGATTGACCTGTCACTTATTGGATGTGGTACCGAGCACATTGGACTTGGAAACCACCAAATCAACCACAGAAAACATTGCCACTGAAAATAAATTATGTAAATATTACGTACCTGTACGGGTACGCAATAGGTCGGGTACGGTAGCGACTAAAATTGTTTCCATGCGACCCGCTACCAGCTGCAGAAAAACGCTTGGTGGTTGCCTATTCCTTGCTTGAAACGTTAAATATTAATAAATTGAATGTTTGGCACGAAAGATTGTAAAAATTTGACATATTTTGACATTTTGGCACAGTGCACGCAAAAGGTTGCCGGCCCCTGCCCTATGGTGACATTCAGCTATGGAATAAAAAAGCGCTGTCAAGGGAGTGAGCAAATACTGTTCTGCAACTGATATTGAATGAATACCTTCTTTCTTGGGTTCCTTCAATTTTGTGAACGACGCAGACATACTGCTCTGCGAGAACGCCTTGGTGCTGATAACTAGGTCAAGAGAGCTCGTGGCCTATCCTACCATTTTTTTCATCGGTTCACGTGTTATATATCAATAGATTGGCATATATATGTTACACTTGGTAGTGTGTTTTACCAAATCAATGTGATTTGTCTTATAGTACTGTTTTGGACCACTGACAAACAGATTCATACCAGTCATATCGCAAGCTATCAACTGTCTGTGCTTGGTTATTAAATTAATGACTTCTTTCTGTGGGCTTGTAATAAAAACTCACTACTGTTTTGAAGTATATCTGGAAACATCCGCATGAAAAGTTACAACTATCCGACAATATCCGAAACAAAAATCCGTGGTAATATCAGAATCCTATTCGACTGCCACAAAATTGTCCAATATCCGGTCCGAATGGTATCCGATTCGGTCCGACGCTCATCACTGGTGGTTAATGGTTAATTCCCGCTCGCCAAATCTTTCGGTATATGCAGGCCGTGTTATTTTTGGCATTTCAGGAGCCAGATGCCATAACTGCCAAAAATAAAAATTTGAAAAATCCAAAAATAACACGGCCTGCCAAATAGTGTATTTCGTTCATGGTGTTGTGATAACAGGACCGCGTTACAAGCGAGAAGAGCGTTTGTGAAAGGCAGGTTTCTTAATCTGGGTCCAGCCCACCCATTAGGGGTGAAAGCATGGTGTCCTAAATGGTGTGGGCACAGCAAGATTGAACGGCTGACTGCATTTGGCTTACGTCATACTTTCCATTTTTACGAAGGCAATTTTACGACCATTTTTGACCGGCTTGTCGAGCGCTAAATTTGATAAAACTGGTATCAATGAGAAGTTGCCGCAGTACTGATTATTAAAATATAAATTATATTCCGCGCATGGAACTGGAACCCCCAAAATTAACCACGATTTTTGCATTGTGATGGAGTTGAACATTGTGACGCAACAAACTGTCTGGTTATTTCTGAGCTGTATAGTCTCGTTTTGCCAGACAGTCTTGTTGCGTCAGCTAACCTTCCCAGGACTCTTCAATGCGAGTTGGTAATATTAAAGCCACCTGAAGTGACAAAAGTCCTCCGAAAATATATCGGTAGACCGAAGGAGAAATGATAGTCGGGCTACTAAATAGAATGTGTTGAGAGACAAAACAGGAAATTCCGGGAATAGGATCGGGAAGAAAATTCTTTCCGCGATGAGATCGATGGCACTGGCGAAGTGATCTCTTTTCATGATGCATGGAAGCCGGTTCGGCCCTCCAAAGATTTTGAAGCTCTGAAAACCTTTTGTGGATGACTGGCAATATTCTTTCTCTCAACGGCTACTGTTGAAGCCGATATTTCCCAGATTCGTTGGACGAGGAATGAATTTAGGAGAAACTTAGCTGACCTGAGTTTGGAAGCACTGTTACAGTGCAAACGATTTAAGTCTATTCAACAGCTGTAACAATTAGCTGTTGAGCGTGTTTGTTAGGGTTTTCTTTTTTTTTAACTTATTGGCACCGATTACGATGTATACTGCACATTTTGTGGTTTCGTTTGATATTATTAGCCTATGAAATCGTTAGGTTTTTTCTTTTTATTATTGTTTGTTGGCACTGATTATACGTGGATGCTGCACATTNTGTGGTGTCTTTTGACAAACTAGCCCAANTAAAGCGTNTTTGTGACTAATTCGAGGCTGAAACTATCTATTTAGAGGACGATGCCAAAACTGCCAAAAAATAAAAATCGAAAANNGCCAAAAATAAGTTATTTTTGGCANTTTTGGCATATGCCAAAAATACCACGGCCTGGGTATATGTGTATGGTAGAAGGTGGCTCGAATATTATATTACCAAATGTGGGTATGAACTCTGAACTTATGCAACTTATCAACTGGTTATGAGATGGTATTACATCAATGTTCCAGGTATGTACTTCATAATGACTGACTGTCTCTATCAGGGCTGTGTAGTCGGAGTCGGAGTGTGGCTAATTCTCGCTTAATGGACTCGGAGTCGCTTTTTAGCACACCGTGGAATCGGAGTCGGATTCGTGAAAACTATAGTGGCTAGGGTCGAAGTCGGAGTCGTAGGGAAAAATACTGACTGGAGTTGGAGTCGGAGTTTGTGAAAATGACCCTGAATCCGACTCCCACGCCATTGCTTTCAAATGTATCTTTAAATTACTAATAGTAACGTCGCAAAACAGACATTTTTTCATTGCGGGTCGCAGGAGTTAGACAAGAGAATATTTAGGAGTACTTTTAGGCTGAAATGAGTGGCATTCTACATAATCGGTTCTTATTGAATACACTCGGAATGGGGACTTCGCCGTAGTTAGTCTCTTCACGCTCCGTCTCAGATGCTTTCACTTCCGCCAGTTTGAAAACCTCTTCTCAAGTACCATACTTGTATTAAACGGTTGCATATACTTTCATCGTACTTTCTCGTCCCTAGATCAATAATGCATGTTTCATCCTTTCTCTCCGAAAGCATCACTCTCCTAAGAATCAGTCAGGCACCCGTTTGAAAAATGCCTGCGCAAGAAGATTAACCCTAACTTGGATACACTGTCTTGCTACATGCGATGACAATACCCGTCCCTCTGTTCTCGCCTCTGACATATGAATGGATCAATTCACATCGACTGATTTTTGAAATTGCATACAATAATAACATCATAAAATAAAGAAAGCAATGCAGTTGTAAAGCTTGTAGTTGTCCGGTAGCTGAGGGCTAGTTTCAGAGATGTGGCAGATATCACTGAAAGACACATATCTTTTTAAATGCGAATCCATTACATTCGGAATGAATACTGTATACGAAACGTGACGTGGCAAAAATTCTGATTACCGATCAAGTGTCAAATCCTTGGCCTATGAATTGCTTTATCACATGCGGCACATTAAGCCAAGACCCCTCACCTGCTTTTATTATTCTTGAATGGTATCTGGCTTTTTGCAGCACAACTCTCCAACGCCGTCACATTCTTTGCCTGGAGGAGAAAGAACAATACCTTTTCGCACCGCTAGTACAATACTCCGCTGGTCACCAACGACAGAATGGTCGGTAATTGGTAGGGATGGTGTGAACGTGAGGTTCACGTTCGTGTTCTGTGTGTGAACCTCGGAAATTTAGAGGTTCGCGTTCACAACAGAACCTTGGTAGGTTCTGCACTGTGAACCTTTTTGGTGAATTGTAATTTGCACTTCGTTATAAGATCTTTGGTTCAAGTTTATTGCATTTCAACTGCGGGTCGCTCGATGCATGGCGCTGGCAGCATAAAAAGTCAACACTTAACGAGCATGTACCATGACAACCTAGAAAGTTTTACGCGCTTTTTTGTTACCAAAAATTTCTCGAAATATTCAGCTTTCCGTTTTGAATATTTAGTGACTCTCCGCTGTGAGCTTGACTCGCAATCACACAACATCACGAGCGATATACATAGTCAGCGAATGATGCTTATTCAACCAATCAATGACATTGATATCGTTTTCTGATGTAAAATATCGAGCGGGCGTACGGGGTCAATCTTGACTTCATATCTTTACTGTATCATTAAAACCAAATCCGTGCGATTAAGGTGCTGGCTACTGCTATATAACTTGTTGTTTATGGTATCGGTAGCGAGTATAGAAACCCGTTTTACACTCTGCTCAACATCAATGTAGCAATAGTCAGACTCCGAACACATTGTCCGGTCTGACTAAAACCATTGAGGAGTAAGCTTATATTTTATGGTAAGTCCTCGTCGAAATTGTTGGCAAAGTGACGGAATGTATTGATTTTATGAGATTATTATATCCTTTGATAACCGCGGTTGATACATTTAGCGACGTTTAAAACGCCAATATGTAGCCTACTACAGCAATGCGACATTATGTGGCCCGAGTCTTCGCTAGGTATCGTGTACATTAATATAACTTCATTGAAATATAGGGTTGGAATTAGCAATATGACGTCACGAGGTTCACGTTCGTGTTCACACAGAACCTTTCAAAAAGGTTCGCGTTCACACGAACCCGAACCTTTCAGAGGTTCACACCATCCCTAGTAATTGGCATTGGGCGCATTGGTCGTTTACACTTCGTTCGCTCTGGGTATGCTACTCACAAAAAATTGGAAATGCATCGTGTTTTGTTTTAATGACGATCGATATGCATTTGACATGCATTACGCTTGATTCGCCGTTCAGGTTGAAAGGTGCAAGGAAGGTGATATCTCCATTGGATTCAGATTGTACTATTCAGCAATCACTCTCATCTCTGACTCGCAAGCTGACAGTTACATTTCAGAATAAAACGTTTCCTTAGCCCAGCATCGCACTCTTGCGCAGCCTTGTAATACGCCCGACTAAATTTAAGGCATATGCAAAACTTTGAATTAGTACAATCATCTCAATTCGCCACCGGGACTTCAGGTAACTTTCGTACTTCACGCCGAATTATTTTATTTTGTGAGCACTTTGTTTTTCATATTCAAAAAAGTAAGTTCAATCGCTTGTTGATAACATTTACGAACACGTTTTCAGGGTATTATTGTCTAAAATCTAGATAGATCAACACGGAAGTTGTTATTGGATGGGTATTGTGCGAATAAAATATCGGGAGTGGGAGCTGGAGTTTGTGGTAAAGGAAGATTACACTGAGCCCTGCTGCAAACTCACCGACGCCGTTTATCCATCCTTCGTTACATTTTGAGGTAGCGGCTTTGCAGGTTCCATGTCCATTTGCCTCGCAATTCGGTGTGGCGGATACTGAAAAGATGAATATCGACAGATATGTACGTTGTCGAACCTACTTCACATACGTCGTCACGACGAATGCACAATTATATTTACCTTGGTTGAACACGATCGACACGACCACGAGAAAGACAAAAATCTTGCAGTTCATGTTGCTCAAGTTGTCTCGACTATTTACTCAACAGAAGTAGAATACAGACGATGGGACGTCAACGGCTTATATAGCACTCTGATTCATCCGATTTTAATCGGAGACAATGCAGCTAGCAGTAAGACGTGCATCACTGCAAGAACAGTTCTTCGTATCCACGCTAATTTTCGATAACTGACTTATTGAAACAATACGTGAACACTGAAGTCATTGTTGTACGTTGTTATTCGTTGTGTTGCATTGTGTTCTGTTTTTTGCAGCATGTTTTACAGCCCTATTATGGAAGTTCGCAGAAATAGATGGAGATGCTAGCAAGGATTGGTGGATTTTCAAACATGTATGGTTATGTGGTAGCTATGTTCACCTGAGCGCGTAGTGGTATTGGAAGGAAGCATCCGTCGAAATGATTCTGAAAACATCAATTATAATTCAATCCGTAAATTGGAACCAGTCTGAAATCACCGATGTACTCGAAGGTCAGCTTTGATCCGAAGAATCCAACCGTCCAACATGTCATATTTAGGGTCACTGTGTTGCGAACAACAAACAACAACAAACATGTATCGAACAGTGCCGACTGCGGATTTTACGGTCAACAAAACTTAAAAAACATTGGGCAAATCATCTAGGAGTCGTTTGCGGGGTTTTCGAGACCGCTGATTACAAATATGAAATCGGTTTTGCCAGATTGTCTCTACTTTAGAAGATACGTATGCCGCCAAAAAGGCCAAATTACTGCATTTACTCCCTAAATAATTCATTTGATAGAAAGTATATCGTGTTTTTTACTTTTACACCTAACATGAATAGATAGTTGACTATGAAGAGCTCTCATGTCGTCCTCGGTTATTCTGTCAATATTAGCATGATCAGATGTGAGATCTTTGTCTGTGAAAAAGCAGTCTGTGAAGCCTAAAAATTGTATATTTCCACAATGAAAATATATTTTCTGCACCACCATATGGTCATTCCATCAAGATGAAAGAGGAGTGTAAAGCTATCAAATATGTCCTTGTGAAGCTTAACTAAAATACTCATATGCGACTCTGCATTTTTGTCTTGTGAAAGGAAAATTTTCTGCTCAGCCAACAAAGTGGGTAATACCCCACTGGGTATACCTGTACCCCTATCAAACGAGAAGCATAAAGCTGATATCTTTGATGTACCTCAGATTCGAATACGTACGAAAGATTCCAATTTCATATCAAGGAGCTCATGGAATGGACTTTATACCAGGATGTAGTTAATACAACTTTTTTGAAGATCACAAAGCATCCTGTTACAAATAGTTGGTCCGAAAATTGGCATCTGCTTATGGAAAATTTGGAGCATTAAAGCTCACTTCTTGCTCAGTCGTCTTGATATATTTCCTGATCATCTTTATGATTAAGGTGAGGAAGACGGGGAAGGTTCCGCGAAGACATCAAAACAGCAACAAAAATGATACCAGTATCGATGAGATGAACATATTAACCTTTCGAGACACTGCACTAAATTGCTTAAAAGCGAAAATCATACGAGACACAAGTAGTTAGTATGATCGCTCGTGAGGTGGCAGGGGCTCTTATGGGCGCGGCGGTGAGGTGCCTGAAAACTCGTGGTGGTGATGGCACCCTTTTACACCCCCTCTCGGCGGTGAGGTGCCATGTGTTCTTATGGATGCGGTGATGATGGCACCCTTTCGGGTATAGGCTGCGGTGGTGAGGTGCCGCGAAAACTCGTGGTGGTGATGGCACCCTTTTACAACCCCTCTCGGCGGTGAGGTACCTATGTGGTGATGATGGTACCCTTTCTGGTATAGGCTGCGGCGATGATGTGCCTACGGATTCTTGTGTCGTAGTGAACTAACGTTGTGGATATAGGCTGCGGTGATGATGTGCCCACGGATTCTTGTGTCGTAGTGAACTAACGTTGTGGATATAGGCCGCGGCGATGATGTGGCTGTCGTGTATTATTACACGGTTTCTACTGATTCACCATGTGTTCTTATGGGTGCGGTCGTGATTCGTACTTTCAGACATCTCTCGCGTGGTGTTGAATAGTCACCAACAATATCCGCACAAACGGAAACGTGGCTTGCAAGAGGATTAAGCAGTGCGATCTATATTCCGAATGACCTGCGCGCTGAATTGTTTCACAGCCAACCGCGGTGGTCGTGACTCGCCTTTTTTACTATAGGTGGTGACGGTGATTCGCCTGTTGTGTATTCTTACGGGATCCGTGGTGACTCACCATGTATTCTTATGGACGCGGTCGCATGCGGCTATTGCGTCTTATGGCGGGGGTGGTGAGCGGCTATTGATGCTAACACGAAACCCGGGGTGGCGAGCGGCACTTATTTCTTATGGCGGCGGGTCTTATTTCTTATGGGTGCGGTCGTGATTCGTACTTTCGGTATAGACTGCGGGCGGTATGTCGTACTTTCAGCAAAAAAGGTGTGAAATAGTTTACCAAGTCTAGGAATCACTTGCAAGGTAATATTTTGGTATTTAGTTTACCACAGAGCCGGCGTAGACGGCGATTCGAATATCAACAATAACAACGCTCACGAATTAACACTTCAAATAGCTGTGAAATAGTTTGCAAAACCCCGCGATCGCTGACAAGATAATGTCTCGGTCATAACCATCTTTCACGACTTGGTGTCATAACCACACCGATCGCTCACGCGGTGAAATTTTAGTAATCAGTTTGTCACAGAACTTGATATCGCTGGTAAGATTTAACAAGTAACGAATAACAGACCGCGGTAACTTGAAAAGCGACAAATTGTCACTTATTTCCGCTCTAACCCTAATCCTTTGTGAAGTGAACGCTTATTCAAAAGGGTGTGATATAATTTTAAAATCCAACGACCACTCACCGGATAATACTTCAGACATAGCAATTCCTCATACCCACCCACAAGGTAATATTTCGGTAATTAGTTTGTCACAGATTCGTCACAGGCGGTGATTGGAAAACCGACAATTTGTCACTCGCCCGCGATCGCTATATGTTTCACACCTCCAGAATAGTGGCTGACTTTAGTTGCGTGATAAGATCCATGAAAATATTCCATCAATGTGTTAGCTTATCAACTTGAAATGAAACTCACTACACAAATCAAGTCGATTCGTATCTGAATGTTTTAAATCGGTACAACTCTAATCCTTTGACAAATCCCTTAACGCGTTTTTGTTGAATCGAACGTAACCGAATATTACTGACGCCGACTTTCAGCCGCATCGAATTATTCGCACATTCCGCGTCGCTGTTTTCACACTTATAGAATCAATACCAACTATAACTCTACAAGAATCAAGAATCACAAGTATGTGCATTACACAGTTATTGTCTTTATTAACTTGAAATCAAACACTTAACAAAAACACACAACTAATCATTTGGCAACTCTAGCATTACCAAAAAATTCCAGTATTGTTGATTGAAAATCCTTGAGTCATTATTATCAAAAATGTTATAGTACCGCATCGGGATCCATTCGCGGGATGTACTAAAGGTAAATCCAAATAATCCACATTCGCGGGATGTACTAAAGGTAAATCCAAATAATCCACATTCGCGAGATGTACTAAAGGTAAATCCAAATAATCCAGAATGAAATATTTGGACTTTGACATAGTGTGAATTGAAATAGGATTGACAAACACGACTACCAACTTTGATCCAGCCACATTTCAAGATCATACTTTGAAACAAGTAATGTAACATTACAACTCTATTCACGATCCCGCTTTCCATTTGTCAAAGAGATATTTTAACATCTTACCATACTCAAAAGAATTATTCACAACATTAACAATTGTTAAAAATCTAGTTTTCACTTACTTGATTATATCACTGCAACTCATAAATTTGAATCAATTCATCCTGGTTGTATTCGTATGCTCGGTCTTTTTTATTCAATTGTAAAGGTTGTTACTATTCTGAAGACAAAGTATTTACAAATCGGTGCATATACGATTTGACTTGGCTACTATATTTTCAGTATACGAGATTTGAATGTCTGAACAATAACTGAGAAATAATTTATCACAATTAAATCCGTAATATTACAGCGTAAAAGATATTGGAATGTCAGCAACTCTGTAAGGTCATAGTTACTACCACTAATTTACCCGACCAACTCGTCATGATCATTCCTGAAATCAACACAAACGTGACCACTGACTTGAGTTAACCACAAAACAGCATCAAGTTTTAAATCCACTTGTAGCTTACGGCTTATTTGAATGCGGGTTATGTTTTGTTGTAATTGAGTGTACGGAAATAGTATTACGTCTCGACATATCACCATGTCGGAATTTGTGACAGAGAATTGAAACATATGCACTTTACAGAGTGTGAAAATATCACTTTGAGTATCGAGTACCGTTCGAAGCTAGCGATCAATTCTTAATCATTTCAGTAACTCCCCATTGTGTGTGCTAAATGTAAAATATCGCGAGGTTATACACTCTAAGACTTTGATCATTACAAAAGTAAATTGTGATATGTTTGTTAGATGCATCCAATTCAACTAGAAGTGTCTAGTGCCCAACACTCGTAATATCAAAAAAGTACTTGCTACACTGTTATTTGCTACGTGTTATGCATTGTTGTTCATTTGTAGTATTGAATGAAATTGTTCTTGAACCCTCAAATAATAATTCCCGACATGAAACCAAGCCGCTGAAAGTCGTTACCATCACGAAGATACAATGTGTACGATGTTTGTCAAATGTATCCTACCTGGCCAACAGAAAACAATTTTCACTAGCTTGGTAATGAAACCGAAGTCTCCATTCGATATATGTTTGCGTCAAATACTTTACAACGAACACATTTGCGTGGTTGAGCTTTACATCATCAGACTGTCATCTGTACATCAAGAATACATCCGACTTGTAACCGGATCGTTTACCTAACCGAGTTGTATGCACAGTTTGATATTTTTGTCATTTAGTGATTGCTGAACATACCACTTCGAAATACTGCATTGATCTCAATTCCCTTTGTCGTGATAATCGAAGTACATTTGTTTCGAATTCGTAACAGTCGACTATGACATGATAAATTTTTGACAAGTTGTGCTTGGAAGATTGGTTGTATATCACGAAAAATAATTACCGCTCATATTGATACTGTTATCCATTGTTCGGTATTTTCAAACGAGTAAAATTTATTACTTGAGTTACTCCGCTTAATGCAAATGTAAACACAACCGTCTTTCAACATCGCAAAGACATCGATACAAAGTATACAATCAAACGCAACAAGTTTTACTTTTGTAGGTTGTGTATGGTTATCCTGCATAACTCATTTCTTACCAAAGCCATATGAAATATATTCATGTTACACAAAAATATTCACTCATACTACAAACCTGTACAATGATTGGTGGTGCTTTCAAACTGTTTCGATACCTCAAGAACTTTATTGTCTGAATGGTTGTTCATGTATCATAATAATCAAGTAATTCAACACAGAACTAGTATTAACAGAAACACCAGAGTTGTTTACACAAAAGTTTGTATGTGTACAGTATACGAATACCATGTGTAAGTCCAGCACAATTGTGGGCGAGTTTAGTTAACACAATTTACGACACCGAGGTCGCGTCATCTTTCGTAAGACAACAAACCAAGGCTTCAGGATATGTCCATGTCATAGCAATGAATCGGCTACTCCAACAACAGAGTGCATATGATTTCTAGTTACGGTGCTTACATCTTACACACAAATCAATCTACTTTGCTAACGAAAAGTGGTGAGTCATCATATGGTTATCCTCACTAGTAAAACTTACTATCATACAAAATGGTCGTTATAGTTTGCACACCAACGGTACATCGTACAAGTAACAAGTCTCGAGAATCCAGTTATTCAAAAAACGTGAAAGTATTTCTACACCAAGTCGTTATGTTGACGAAAGCGTATATTGTAATATCATGATCGATTTGCATTCGTTGGTCACAAACTGTCACTACTCTAAATAATTCTTTTTTCACTCAAACACAAACGCATACTTGTCACCATTCGTTTTCATCAAGTACGAGTTCAAGAAACTTACTACGACATGAATTTTTATTTTTATGTTGTGTAAATAGGTAATAATTTTAGTAACACTATATCAACATCATCGAGTTGTGCTAATAGATTTACATGTGGTCTTGTGGTTTTCATCGGGACATACAGCACGAACTAACTGTAGACTCCTCTCTGTTGTACAGCTACTCGGTAATCGAAATGCATTAACATGTAAACAACGATCTTGTTTCGGCACACCAAAAATGTGTTCACTGTCGCGATACTCCGCACAAGACGTGCATAGCCTTTTCACACTCGTAATAGTATACCAACGTCAAGCAACAACGTTTAACAACATCACTGACACTGAACATACGATACCTACCCAAGTAAAAATATCATTTTCACCAGGAGGTCAGCCGTTACTTGTGTACAATTACCATTTTCCCTTGGGAGTTTAGCGTTACCCGAGTAACAAAACCATTTTCACTTGGAAATATATGTTTTCCCTCAACAACAAACGTTTTTCACTTGGAAATATATTTTTTCCTTGGCTAACAAACCTTTTTTCACTGAGAC
>ATSW01118555.1:0-15745 GCA_000444245.1 Botryllus schlosseri
ACATAAAAAGTTGACTGGAGGTGACGATATGGCCTATAAAGGCCTTGTTACTCGTCACCTCCATGGCAGTAAAGTAATCGAGTGCACTCATCCGAATAAATATAACACTGGACAGTCTGCAACACAGAAGAAAATAATAATCACAAATAGAAGAAAATAATAATCACAAATATATAACAAAGACAGTAGTCATGGCAACATACTAGGTAAAGCAATATGAAATCAATAAATAGATGTATAATTTATAAATTGCCGGGTAGCCTACATACTCTCATATCTTATTATAATTTGAAATAAGGTAATCCAGGTATTGGGTTTTAAATTCATGCTGAGAGAGCTCTTTAATACTGTCGGGCACTCCATTCCAAATATTTGGGCCCATATATTCAATGGACTGTTGGGTCAATCTGGAGTTCATCCGGTGAACATAAAGATGACCAGATTCCGATGATCTAGTAGAATACCCATGTACAGTGGAAGATTGCTCAAACAAGCTATTAAAGTAAGGAGAGATATTTCCGTTTGTAAATTTATGCATCAGGTTGGCTATTTCATATTTATACAAATCGGGTAGCTTAAGTATCCTGAGAGCTAAATAACCAGGAGTAGCAGATGATCTAGAATCTATTCCACATATATTTCTTATGGCTCGATTTTGGATGACACAGATTCTGTTTAAATCCGTCTGATTGGCCTTCCCCCATACACACAATCCATAAAGCAGATGAGGGTGAAATAAGGAGAAATAAATGGTTCTCAAGATCTGTCTAGGGAGAGAATGTCTCAGTCTCGCTAGAATTCCGGCCGTAGCAGATAGCTTTTTACATAGATTGAAAATGTGGGTCTTCCATTTAAGATTGGAGTCAATGATAATTCCCAGATATCGAGTATGGGTTGAGGGTGCAATAATGACATCAGATACACTTAGTGAAAAAGTTGAGGTAGCTTTACAATTGAAGACCAGTATCTGAGTCTTAATTGGATTAATGGTTAATCGATTGGTTTTCATCCAAGCAGTCATCTGACAAATCTCGGAATTAGCTTTGGTTTGTAGAGAGGTCAAGTCTGTAGCAGATATAAGTACACAAGTATCATCGGCAAATAGGACTGAGGTCTCTGAGATACATGCAGCAACATCATTGATATAAAGACTAAATAATAGGGGTCCTAAAACGGAGCCCTGTGGTACACCACACACTATGTCACCCTTTTCAGAAGGTAGGTGATCCTTACTGTAAACATATTGACATCGATTGGTAAGATAGCTTGTAATCAAATCCAAGGCTACACCTCTGATACCATAACACGAGAGTTTACTTACAAGTATTGAATGATTGACAGTGTCGAAAGCTTTTTTTATATCAAGAAAAACAACACATGAAATCATACCAGAGTTGTGTCTCTGATATATTTTGGAAGTAAGGGCAAGAATTGCTTGATTTGTGTCAAGATTTTGTCGGAAGCCAAACTGGTTGTCTAGTATGACAGAATGAGCATCGAGGAAGTTGGTAAGTCGTCGATGTAATAGCTTTTCAAAAATGGTTGACAAGGATGGTAGGATAGATATGGGGCGGTAGTTGTTGACATTGTATTTATCACCGACTCGAAAATAGTGACAACCTTGGCGACCTTCAATGCATCTGGAAATATCCCTAATGAAATAGAACTGTTGAAAAAATGGACCAGGTGTCTAGAAACCAAAGGAAAAATCAATTTTAGTAGTTTAATAGGAATTCGATCACATCCTTCAGCTTTGTCATTCTTGAGTGAGTACGCTAAGATAATCATTTCCTCTTCTGTGGTCGGAGAGAGAAGTATCGAGTTGGGAACACTGCGAATAGCTGCTATAGGGGAATCATTGCTTGGCGGCACTTTGGATGCGAGGTTATTACCGATAGAACAGAAATGTTTATTGAATAACGATGCTATGTCATGAGAATTTGAAGTGGGTACTCCCTGCTCATTTGTAATGGTTGTTGGCAGCGTACCTTTAGCCAAAGGACGATTTATTAAGCTATTGATAGTTTTCCAGGTTTGCTTAGGATTGGTTTTATTTCTGTGAAACAGCTGATAGTAATACGTCCGTTTTGCTTTAGCTTTGATCCTGGAGAGTGCTTTAGCATACTCTTGGTATTCAATTTTGGATTCGTCTGAGCCTAGTGATATCCATTTTCTATGAAGACTATTGCGTTTTTTGATGGACCTAATTATACTGGGTGTTATCCAAGGTTTCAATAACAATTTTCTCTTTTTTCTACTCAGTTTTTGCAGAGGCATATGTCGCTCAATTAGTAGCTTCACAACTGACAGGAAATGGTCAAATGATGGATTAAAGTTGCTGTTGCACAAAGTGGGAAGTTCATTGGATGTGAAAAATTCCTCTACATCATCTGTCAGAAGTTCACATGCTTCATTATGTATACTGCGCCGGTATATCGGTTGCATATTATCATTTTGACGTTTTTTTGACAATTTTACCTGCGCAAGAACAGGGTAGTGATCCGTCATGTCATAGTCTAACACTATAGGCCTTATATCAATAATGGAAAGATTGGTGTATATGTGATCGATAATGGTGGAAGAGGTAGCTGTGACTCTAGTGGGTTTTGAAATGATGGATGCAACGCCTTTAGATCGTAGCATAAGGAGATAGTCCTGGTGAGACGTTAAATCAGATAGGTGGTCAATATTGATGTCTCCCATTATGAAAAATTGGATATTTTTTTGCTGCAGTTTGGTGAGAGTACTACTGAGTTCACTGGCGAATTCTGAAATAGTGAAGTTAGGGTGACGATAGATGACACCAACAACAGTATGTTTGTTTCTAATTCTTGGATTAGAAATTTCCACCCATAATTGTTCAACACCACTGCAATTCAAGTCATATTCATGCAGCTGTTTGGAGTTGATATAGGACTTTAGGTAAAGTCCTACACCCCCTGCCATTCCCTGTGTAGGTGAATTTAGGTAGTAGTAGCCGTTGATATCAATTGAAGTATTCGGGTCAGCTTTTAGCTTAGTTTCTGATATGGCAATCAAGCAAGGTATACTATTTAAGTTAGCAATCAAATCACTCAGCTCATCCAAATGACTAGGTAAAGACCTAATGTTAAGGTGAATCATTGTAAACTGTGCATATTCTTGGACTTGGCTTAAAATAGGCAATAAATGGTCACGCGTAGTCATAATACAGTCGCTAATATTTGGGTATTGCATATCCTGGATATTAGAGGAAACGTCAGCATTGTCCTCGTTTGGAGAAGACATAAAAATAAATGATAGACAAGAAAACAATGATTTAAGCTTCGCAGCGCAGCTTTTCTAGGGTTTCGTAAGAATCAATGAAAATAGATTTTGTGTTATCAAGAAGTCTGAGAAAAATTTTACCATTGACCACCCAACAGTGCTTGTATCCAAGAGATTTACCCAGCTGGCGAGTCTTCGAGTGGAGCACTCTTCTGAACTTGGTCAAGTTTTCATTAATATAGAGATCCTCAAAGCCAGTCAAGTTGTCATGGATGCTTCGAAGTTCTTTTCTTTTTTGCAGGAGTTGCGATCTGATTTTGGAGTTCCTGAACTTTACGAGAGCCAGTGGAGCTTGTTTGTCTGCAGTTTTCGATGATTGTTTGAGTCGGTAAGAACACTCAAGGTCACTGGGTTGGATATCCAGTCCAATCCTTCCTCCCATATCAATTATTTCTTTTTCCAGATTTTCGTTTTCTTTTTTAGGTAATCCACTGATAACCAAGGAATCGTTCCGCTGATTCTGTTCGAGCTGGTCGATCATTTGGCGATTGCTGTGGAGTAGTCCTCTCAGATTCTGATTGTCCAGAGTGATTGCCTCAACCTTTGATTCCAATTCTTTCAGCCTAGTGTCCTGGGCTTCCAGTTTGGATTTCAAGGCGTCCTGAAATCCTTTTATTTCGTATAGACTATTTTCTGTTTCTTTATTTTGATGAATTATATGATCCATCTTCTCATGGAGCAAACTGATGGCATTGGTGTCGTTGTCTTGATTTTTGGAGATAGCAGAATCCAGATGGTTTTCCACGCTTCTCTCCACCAGAGGTTTTAGTTCCTGTACAAGTTTCTTGAGTAAACGGTTTTCACTGTTGTCGATTTTAGTTGCAAGTTGTTTGGTTATTTCTTTCAGTTTCTTTGATATCTCTGGATCCATATCAAGTTGCAGAGCAGCCAGTTGTTATACTAGGCTAGACTTAACAGCTTAATACAACCAAATACTCCAATGTGTAGGATGTATGGTAGATCTTTTCCAAATAACTTCTCCACTCTATAATATATGCTGCTTGACTCTAGGACTTGGCTCTAGTTACTATCGGGGAAATTACTATGACATGATTTGAAATTCTCAACAAGCCATAAAATTTATTGTTGTTCTTCATCATCCTTCATAGTCTGGATGTAGGCTTTTTTGTTAATCCAGCTTCTTTCCTATCGGCAGCTCTTATTATATCGTCATATAAATCCTTTTTCATGCTACTTAATATTTCTCTTTCGTACGCATGGCCTCTTGTTTTACAATTCGCCATCATAATGGCTTTGGGAATTACTTCACTATCAAGGGAAATTTCATCAATGATACCAATATCTAACGCCTGCTTTGCAGTAAATCGACTTCCAAAGATTACGGAATCCCTGATAATATGCGGAGTCAGCTTCTGATTAAAAACTGAGCGGGCAACACTTGAAAATTTCAAACCAATGTCAACCTCATTAAGGCAGATCCAGCCTTTTCCATCGTGCATCACGCGATAGTCGTGCAATAACGCAATAATGACACCCCCAGCGAAGCAATGTCCATTTATCGCCGCAATTGTAACCATTGGGAAACATAGAAGACGCAGTCTCAGTTCATAATAAGCCTGAAAAAATTCATCACTCTCTTGCTTACTACACGTCATTAAAAAATGACGATCCAATCCATTTGAATAAAATTTTCCAGTCCCGGTAGACACCATAGCTTCCACATCAGACCAGCTTTCGATTTTGTCAAGAGCTTCGTTCCATTTTTTGCAGAAAGAGGTGTTCACTCGGTTTTCGAAACCACACATTTGTAAAAGGGCAACGTTGCCATGTTTCGTCACAGTGATATCAATCGGTGCTTGCTTTGTCATAGTAGAATACGCTATTTGATAAATATTAAATGACTACAAATACCCAAAAGTTACAATGGGCTAGTAAGGGATTTATCATGCAGATTGTTTACGTAGTCATAGGGTTACCTTGGTTGCCGGTGAACTCGGCACTTGGTGAATTCGGTCATCGGGAAATTTTGTATTATAGTGTATTAACAGCTATTAATATGAATTATTTAACTAATAATAGTGTTATCAAGTGATTCATCAATCTTGTAAGGAGGTCAGGGCATCTGTAGATCACGCAGTCACGGCGTGATTAGATCACGGATTGCGTAGCCGTGGGAAATAACGCAGCGCTCATATACCGACCACGCGCGGTCTGCTTGGTATTGATGATTTGATGGCGTGAGTGACGGGCGTGTAAGTTTTGAGAAGATGGATCTTGGCGTATGTGAGATCGGAAGATCAAGCGGCGCTTCTACGTTTAACGATCACGACAAGCCAGTGTTCCTCATCAACAAATATTTCGCATGGTCACGTCAAAATGAATTATTTTTTGCCTTTGGAGAGACGGATATCAATGTTCGGGAGGGGGCATATTTGTGTTGAGGGAGGGGGTATTAGGGATCGAGATGGGTTGGGGTTGAAATTGGGGTTAGGGTGTGTTAAGAGGGGGAAAAAGGTATAAGGGTTGATTGAGGGCCAGAGGGGGATATCAGGATTCGAGGTGGGTTAGGGTCAAAGATGGGGTTAGGGTATCCGAAGATTATAGTTTGGAGAGGGTATAATAAAGTTGGATGTGAGGATATTAGGTTTGGGGGTGGGTTGGGGTGTCCCGATAACAGGGTTGTAGGATCCCAGGATTACGAGATCTACCGCGAGCCACGGCACGTTTAAATTTCCTCTTTGATAATGTTCATTCATATTAAATGCATTTCTAATGTGAAGGTGTTCTAGTGCCAATTCCTCCAAGGGCCGAGTGCACCAAGTGATGACTGATGAGCGTCGCGTTATTACCCGCGGTTTCGCAATCTGTGATCTAATCACGCCGTGAATGCGTAATCTACACATGCCCTGACCTCCGTACAACATTGACAACCACTGAAAGTGCCGAGTTCACCGGCAAACATTCCAGTAACCAATCATGGTGATCGGTGCCGCTACGAGATCTACAAGGGCACGTGATTCTTCCTTATCTGAGAATCATAATTCATATCATATGCATTTTAATACAAAATTTCCCGAGGGCCGAATTCACCGAGGGCCGAGTTCACCAAGTGCCGAGTTTGTGCAGCCGAATTCACCAAGTGCCGAGTTCACTGGTAATCGTTACCTTACGTCCTCCTTTACAGCGGATCATATCAGGATATAATTAAAACATGCTTTGAGATCGTGGACTATCGAATATCGTGCATTACCTCGACTCTCCTAAGAAAGGAGGATACAGAAAAATTGACCCTGGAGTTATTCCATACAACAAACGACAAGTTATTTTCGCAAAAAAAACGACCTAAAAACTTGATAACACACGCATGAACAACTGTACTATATGAATTATGATCAGGACGGCAAACAAGAAAATGCATCGCTTTATCAAGTATGCCGGACCACTTATATATACATCGACTAGCTCAATTGGGTGTCTGATTTCAAAGACCACTCCATGTCGTTTCTACACCTTCCTATCTTTTCATTGCATCGCAGTCTTGTGGTGTATTGAAATAATTAATATAACTGATGTTGATCTGACGATATGCCTATGATGTCCACTTCGCCATTGCATGATATGTCACAGACTTCAGCATCGGCACAGTATTGCGTCTGCAGTCTGAGCTCAAGTGAGCGGCAATGTCACGCATCAATGCAAAATAGCGTCCTAAAATTTTCGACGGGAGTAACCCAGGGCGTCTTGGTCTGAAACAGCTTGACTCGAGACATCTTACAAAATTTTACGTAGATTGTCAACGACAGGGTCAGTACCCAAATTCTAGTTTGGTAATACTTATATTTCTCTACGCAAGAAACACTATCACAGAATCTCGTGACCCAACCCTTCGTCGTTTAGGATCGCCATCGTATTTGAACAATATCCGCATGATAAATGATTCATTTATGAACAGTATGATATATATCCCTGGCATGTACTTGTACAGTTGTTCACGTATAGTTTGTACACTGCATTATTTGTGGCGTTTATAGTCTTGATCGAGTATATTTAGTTAAGTTGCTACCCCGCAGAAAGTATAGTGTGGCCAGTAACAACAGGTCATAGCAATTTACAGTGACGCTATGCTGAAATTACTATGGTAATATAGCATATCCTCTGCATCATATGCGATACATCGAAATCTATGAATGAAAACTCGCTTTAGTCGATTCGCACTACCTCACGGCTCACGCTGCCTGCCCTCCACATCTACGAACACGTAGTTTAATCGATGTGCGCACTGCGCAGTACCTCGAAATCTAAACCATCTCGTCGGTTCCCAAACAATCGTCAACTATTGCGTCTGGAAAATTAACGACTACGTCTACTGAATCGCGTTACTCGTGACGGGCCCAGACATAATTGTTTATTACAAAAATCGAGATAGCAAAAAGGCATACAAGGTAATGAAGATCAAGACCAACAACTGGTAGCAATTGTTACAGCATAGGAAACGGGAACATAGCAACAGTTAGTGCCAATCATTAGGAAAATACGAAATGCAGCGCACACAGAGTCCAGCTTTCACTTATAGAAACGTACCGCACGGACGAGAGTGAATTCGTTGCTCAACAGGACGAAAGCTATAACAAAACACATCTCAAGCAATTAACGACAGCGTGTTACAGTATGCAAAATGCTGCTTAAATATTCCGCTTGATCAATTCCCGTTAAGCCTACATTTCACAGGTAAGTGCAGGGGTCGATGTTAGCCAGTCAGGTGGACAGTCAGTTTCACGTGAAGATTACGACACTAGTCATCCCATAACTCAATAGTGTTTCAACTCTCCAATGCAACAAACATTAAAGCGTTCTAATTCAAGCATCCTTAGGGTCAATGGCTGATAAATCAAAACAGATAGATACCATCACAATTGTAGCGTAGCGGGCAGTGAGTAAAAACAGTGTAACGTTATTAACACTTGAGTTCTATATCAATATACTGTCAACTGCCTCTTGCAATAAACAATCGTCAGCTTGCACGGCATTATCGGCTGAGAAAGTGTTCGAGTTATTCTCGTAAGTGTAGTCCATGCGGTCATCTATCTGTTTACCACTAGCCGATATACTAGAGTCCATGCTCTCCATCGTAGATTCTTCATCATTCGACGATTGACCGCTGGACTTCTGTGACTCTGCGGGGTCGGTTTGACCGTCTGAAATTAACGAAACTGAAGATTACCTATTTGTAGCTAGGCTCTGGAATAATGAAACGCGGCATTGATCATTTCAAAAGTGATACCAACCAAGAATCGCTTGATGCATTACATTGTAAATCGATTTTGCCCTGTCATAAACCAAGGGTGCTCATCACGTCTACAGGCAGACCACAAAGCAATCCAGTCATTGTGACTAGCCCTAATTATAGGTAATTGGAAAGTGGATAGTGCGTTGCCAAAGTGTTATTCTAGGGCAAGTTTTTGGCAACTTTATTTTACAACTTCCGGCAGCTTCCTAAATACTCAGGAGTTATGTAGCATGGTGTTGTGAGCTGTTTGGAGGAACCTTATATTTCAACTTTTTTCATATGTTCATGCAACTTTTTACAGCTTGATTATTTCACTGTCGCTTAAATTTGAGGTCCTTTCCGATTCGACGTACATTCAGGATAGACCGCCAAAAATTACATTTCCATCGGGTCAATTTTTCAGGCCATTGATTTTGTTGAAGTCACCAACATTGAGTTTTTCTGCAGTGCGATTCGAGTATCCCATACCCTAATGTTTTCGAAGAACTTGTCCATGAACGCAAATTTTTAGGGCCCCTTTTGTGAAAATTAAATGCAACTTTTGTGAAAAACAAGTGCTAGTTTCCGCGGATTTAACTGCAACAAAAACTTGCCCTAGTTATTACTATTGACACTAAGCATTCGGATGCTACAGGACTAGTCTAATACAAACACAGCTCTTTCGATGAATTCATTCCATATGACAAGACTCGACTAAAACGTCCCCATACAGACACACCCCTCGGTCAAAGGACTCAGTTTTTGGTTCTCGATGACATGCCTACCTTCAACTTCGGACCCGTCTCGAGACCGTTTCCGCGGAAAATACTCCCTTATCAGCGACGGGTTTTCTGCAACACAAAACGGCGGCCGTCTAACAGGGACCGTCACGACACGTAAACGCCGACATACCTTCGAGCCTGGCTTTGTCTTCCGCGTATTTCGCCTTTTCCCTCTGCAGGAACATCCGTTCTATCATCACCATGTCGGCGGAACACGAGTCTCTCTGCAACGAAACCGGGGATTACGCCTTACCAACGCCATACACTGAGGTCAGCAAAAGACCAATGTTGAAACTGCAACTATAAAACTGCATTCTCGTATATTATGATCTCTTCGACTATTTCGGTCATCAGAGAGCTCTTCCACTAGTTCCCAACCCAATCCTTTTCACGATCACGCAACAATTTCCGATTTTAAAATATTCCTTTTGTTAAGCTGATTACTAAAAATAGAAAAAGGGTTTGTACCTGTTTAATACTAAAAAAATATCACCCAGATCAGACCATCAACTATTTGGGAAGCCGAGTACTAAAATCAAAGTTGGCATCTTCACGACCTCCAGGTTGAAAACCAGAACTACCAGAAAAGCTCTGAGGCCCATTGAAAACAAGGTCACACCACGCGCCATTGGCAGAAGTGGTGACCTCTATATAGTTTTACTCAGCAACTCCAAATTTTGTTCAAGTACAATAAATTTTGGGTGTCCAGACAACTGTGAAAAAAAAACTCAGCGCTCCACACTATAAAAAGTGTAAGAGCCCAGCCGCATCACCGTAGCAGTCAGCTTACCGTCGAGTCCCGGAGCCGTAGCAGATGGTATTTATCGATCATGGACCTGGACTTCTTCACGATACGATCCGAGATCTGATCGAACAGCTCCTCCGATTCGTCGAAGGCCCCTTGCTCTATCTGCGATAACGGTGCAGTTTAAAAATCGGCGTTCAAAGACAGTTAGTAGTCCAAGACGCTCACGTTGGCAATATTGCACGTGTGATACGGCACGAGGCGTCGTATGGCGTCTCGGACCGACGAAAACCGATTCACGCAGTCCGGCTTCATCATCATTCTCTTGTGACAATCTAGCTGCTCGACGACCCTGTTTCAAAGCAAAGCACGGCAACGATAAAACGGCCGTTAACCAGGGTTGTAATGACCCGACTTTCCGATGACTCGAGTCAATCTGTGTATTGACTCGACCCATTGAGCACGACTCGAACCAAGTCATATGACTCGAGACTCAGATGGTCAAGACCGACATTTCATCGTAATTTCAAAGAATAGTGAAGCAACCAAACTATTGGGATTTCGTCTAATCGTACTGGTACTTGAAAACGCGAACAGAAACAACTAAAAGGGAGGAAAGTTAGTATATTATAAATGCGAACCATGCGATATCACTAAACAGAGGCATAAAATGGGTTTAACAAGACTTTAACTGGAAACTGAGCATTCAACACGCAACGACTTGGACTCTCGAGTCATAATATCATGACTCGGTGATGAATTAGGAATGATTCGACTTGACTCGAGTCAAAACTATAAAAGTGAGATTGACTTGCGACTCGGAGCCTTGTGACTTGGTTACAACCCTGCCGTTAACGCATCGTAACGCAAGAGCAGAGATGAGACTTCATGTGAAGGTGAATGTATTCTGGTTCAGTGGTTCTCAACTTCCATTTCGCCAGACATATTACAAATATACATCCCAATTGCAAAATGCAAGGTGTTCCAGGCTCGTCCATTGATTAANGAGATTAAACATTTAATTTTTAACTGATTTAGAACCACGCCANTCCCGTAATTTGCACCAATTGTGACGTCCTTCATTATAGATTCCTAATCGAAGCAAAATGCTGCTGATCNAATTCTAATCTCATTTGTGGGATGTTTCTTTGCTCCGGTTCTATTTATAATTCTAATATAAGTTGTGAAATGTTTCCATGCTATAATTTTAATTCCAAACCGATCAATGGTTTCCCTTAAAATACTACCGGGGTACCGTACCNTGCACCAGCACAAGGACCGAAGCTTGCGGTACAACAGATTTGCCATTCTCGTGCCAATGAACTTTGATTTGATACGGACTGAACTTGATTCAATTTACAAGTTTTACTGAATTCAGTAATTCTAATTCTAATTTAATTTGGAAAAAATAATATCTATAATTCTAATTCAATTTAGACAAGATGAAAGCTTTCTAGTTGTCCAATTCTGGTCCTTATGAGTGGGTATCGGTTCCCTTGTTCATAAAGGTTTCACAACTTACATCGGCGGTTCCCAAGTCTAGAACTGTTAAGCGCTTATAGGGGCAGTTTGCCTACAGATCCTCAAACTGATACGTGGATACACTACTTACAGCGTGACTTTGTTCGGCGCCTCCGGTGGCGCGGGTCGTTTGACCCCAGACTTCACAGCGGCTGTATGATTGACAGTCGTCTGGACCTGTTGCTTTTGCGCAAGAACCTGAGTGCTGTTCAGAGTACCGGCTGCCATGGGAGAAGTACTCATTCTGCCGTGGTTGACGGGAGTGCGGCTAGAGTCCGTAGTCAGTGATATGGTAGGATGCTGCGATTTGGTAGGTAACTGCAAAACAGTGTCGTAACACATTAATTACAGTTGCACATTTGGATTTTGAAAAACATGATGCTTAGGCCTACTAAGATTCTCCGTTCATCCTACATAATCAACATCGCTACTTATTAACCCACACTGTTCATCAAGTCCATTGGCCCTCCTTAGGTTTTGTTGCTTACTAGCTATCAAGGCTGGTGAAAGTGGAGTATATGGGCAGGGTTGTAACCAAGTCACAAGGCTCCGAGTCACAACTCCATCTCACTTAGACAGTTTTGACTAGAGTCATTTTCGATTCACCACCGAGTCAAGTCCGAGTCCAAGTCAGCGAGCAGAGGGTCGAGCCCGAGTCACTGTGTTGACTGCTACTTTTCCAGTTGAAGTCTTGTTAAACCCATTTTTTATAACTCTGCTTGGTGATATTGAATGGTTTGCATTTATAATACTCTAATTTTCCTCACTTTTAGCTGCTTCTGGTCGCATTTTCAAGTACCAGTACCAATAGACGAAATACCAATAGTTTGGTTACTTTACTATTCTCCGAAATTACAACGAAATGTCGGTCTTGGCTGTCCGAGTCACGGGTCACATGACTTGGTTGGAGTCGTGCAGAATGACTCGAGTCCAAGTCGAGTCATAAGAAAATCGTGACTCGAGTCGNACTCATTACAATATTACAATTACAATCATTACAATTGCTAGTCAACTCAGATACGAGTATTNTAATCGTGTCCGGCCGCACTAGCACTAGGCAATTAGTATTTCCAGCTGGTAATAAAAACCGGACGATCTTTAAAAATAGACTCACTTTACTTACAGACACAGTGGTATTGGGTTTGGCTTTNTGTAGAACGTCAGATTTAATTTGTAAAACGAAAGGTTTGCCGTTTCTGGTCTGCTGCAGCACCTGAACGCGAAAAAGAAACGGTTGACANCAGAAAACCCGGCGACGGAACAAGAGCGGTGCGNCAGCCGCCAAACCGCCGGCAGACCTGACCTTTTGCATAAAAAGTTGAGGATTCCTCAAATAATACTGTTGGACGGGAGACGACATTGTCTTTATTTGAGCTTGAAAAGCGAGAACCAATTGCTGCTGCTCTTTGGACAAGCAGTGTAACTGCGCAAANAAAATCAAAACAAAATCAGCAAGCGAACGAACATAACTCGTGCGTGCGCCGCGGCCCAACCTTTGAAGCGATCGTTCGGCTTGTGAGCAGCTTCTTCACTTCGTCCACTTGCGCTTGTGTTATCGTGGGATCGACTCNGAACACTTGAACAGGCTGCCTGTCCGCAATTGCATTGCTCGTGCTGCTCGCAGCAGTGACCTGGTGACAAGCNAAAAGAAGAGTGAGGCACAGTTCAAGAATTANACAGAAAGGAAATACAAAAGAGCGACACATCGTCAAAAACAATCTCGCCAGCACGGCCTTCACTCACGGGCGTCGGCGATGACCGCATCGGGTTCTGACGAGTTGTCGCCGTATTTCCCGTCTTAGCGCTACTCTGCCGCGCATGGAGTCCCGCTCCATGGCTATTGGTATTTTTCAGACTTCTGACTAGCGTCGTGTCTTGATGCTAGTGTAATAAGTATAACTCGATTCATTGAACAAAANAGACGTTCGCGAACTCAAAAAATGTGACNGAACCAACAGGTAAAGGAATAGAATGATGCCCAATTAAAGTAACTTGATATCACTCCAGAGATGACAAAATGTCGGTAACTTACATGTTAAGGCACTTAACAATCAATTCGGATGGAATTATCGGCAGAAATTATCATGGTAGACTCCGGAATTCGTNTCAACCTTGACNCGGGAGATGATTTAATCAATATTGATAACAAAGTATTGATACATCATCTGTTCGGGCNCCGAACAATGACTCGACTTCCGATGGACTCATCAGCAGAAATTATCGCAGCAAACACAGAAATTTGAANNAACTCAACGTCACTTCAGAGATGATTCAATCAAATATCGTAAAATTGTGTTGAGACACNGAGCAANCAGTAGAGATTATCACGGCACCGCAATTCACATCNACTTAATATTGCTNCGGAGATATCTGTAAAATTTTGGANACTGAGCACAGCAGCGGACACCCACCTGTCTCAACATATTCGGCAACTGCACCGGCATCATCTGGCTTCTTTGAGTCGGGACGCTCAGTCTCACNGCCGTGCCNAGATGAGAAGGCAGAGCNACCTATCCAGGACGACAAATCCGTCAGTTTCAGTTTAAACACGCCAGGAATTCACACAAANCACTAACCTGCCCNTTNGGCAACNGGTTGCCGGTTTGCGGCAATTGCACNACCGCGTGCATGTTGACGCCGCTCGAAGACTGTAGGTTGCCCTGCTTCTGAATTACGTTCGCGAGCAGCCCGCGTACGGTGGCGGAGCTCTGGCCCGACCCGGCTTGCGCCATGGTGATGATGGTAGGAGCTCCACCCATGCTCGATTGATTCACAGTATGACGGGCGACTTCGTTGGGTTTGCTGACTACAGGTATCGTCATGACTGTGTTCCCCTGGAGTGATCCGACGTTACCCCCGCCTCCGGACGATGTAATAATAGGTATGTTCACGCTGGCAATTTGAATTCCTTTGATTGGCACTTGACTATTCCTGAAAACAACACATCTTTGTAACGATCTTAAAGAAGGACCCGACTAAATACTAAGTGAAAAGCTCAGACTTAGCTCCACAGCTAATCAGTGACCAAGTGTCTGCTTGCATGCACCACTCAAGCGGCTATGTAAGTTTTGCAGGTAAAACCACTTCTGACGCATTAGCCTACTTGAAGTAGAAAGTATTTTCTACTCTTGTTGTGAAAAGTAGTATGTTTGTATTGTACAGTCTTTACGAATAAAATCGTCACTCCGACAGGTCAAAAAAGCCATTGTACCACAGTAGCTGAATTTTTATAGAAACGTTGCGCCTATTTGTAGAGTCATCAGTAGGGCGATTATTTTTTGACATTGCAAACATATGTCAAAATTTTGTCAGGTCAAAAAGTTGTCAAAATTGTTAACAAAGTTAAAAGCAACATGCATTTCGTTGGTGCCGTGGAGGTTGCACTGTCGGTGAACTTATCCTTTGACATTATACACCTTGTAGCCTATTTTGCACGTTTACTGTTGTAAATGGCTTATTGTCTACTCATGGTGAATCATGCACCATCGAATAAAACAGAGGCTGACATGGCGTGATGATCAACACACCTAGAACCAGGGCTTTGGAGCAGCCGTAAATTTAAACTGCTCCAGCTCCGGCGCGTTCTTCTATCATACATTAGCTCCGGCTCCAGCTCCGGAGCCGCATTATTACCACTGCTCCGCCTCCAGCTCCGGCTCTGAAATTATCGAATGGGTCTGTCTATATCAGGGGTGGCCAACTCGCGGGACAAATGTGGCCCGCGAGAGGGTTTTGCGTGACCCGCGAAGTAGTTTCCTATTATATTATCGAAAATGAATTGCTCAGATCGTGAACTTGCAATGCAATGCCAGCCAAAAATTACAATTCTGGCTGCGACACTTGGGATGTTGATGACTAAAATATCAGTTCAGACGCATTGGCTGATCCAGGGTCCAGTCACATTTTCAGTAAATCGTCATACATTACAACAAACTAAAATAGTAGCGAAATTTTTCTACACGCTTCGCGTGTTTAATTGTCACACGATTTCTTGCTTGGTATTCTATCCCCTACTGAAAATGAAATAAACGCCTAATTTACCCGATTGAGTCTAACTGTATTCGCAATTACGGGAGAAAGTCTTTTCGCGTTTGCGCTCGCATGAAGATCGTCGACGGTGAAATGTAGGCACAAAATGATTGTCGCATATTATCGGAGACCTTC
>ATSW01118556.1:0-15582 GCA_000444245.1 Botryllus schlosseri
AAGTTATGTGATTCCATTGTATTGCAGACCACCACTAGCTGGTGTACAATTTTATTATTTTCCTGATATCAGTCGTCAGCTTTCCGTTTGTGTGAAGGTGGAGCTGCCTCTCCTTCATTGGAAGGGTGGTGACTTGTGTCGGAACTGTTGAAGAGAGTCATACAACAGTGCCATGCCATTCGATATAGAGTTGGTCGTTACGAATAGAATTTTGTCCTGTACGATCCTGAGTGAGATTTGAAGTCAGCTCAATTCATTACTTTTTCATCAGTTGTAAAACAGTAAACACCGCAACACATGATAGCGATAAAATAAAACGACAGGAGTCTTTAAATCGAGACCCAACCTGTCGTCTGTGACCAGGCTGTAGGTAGCTAGAAAGTGTAGCCAGAACAGAAGATAACATGAAAACGAAAAGTGGCGGAAATGGAGTGGAATTTGTCATTGGGCAAAATAGAGATTGATAACATCGTGCTCCAGCACCGGACATCTGGTCATCTCAAAAGCAGACTAAAGTATTTAGTCAGTCGAATCTGCTAGTGTTTTATCTGGTACATGGATATGTTACACGACTGGCGGATTGCCAGTGAAATAGTGTGAGACCGTAATAGTCCATCAATCATACTTTCTACAGAGCAGATAATAGCGGGGGGCAGCCCGGGCAGGGCACTCATAACTTGAATATATATATATGGAAATTCATGGTTTCTTCGGGACAAAGCATTGAATGGTGTTAGGCTGCCCTTCCGTGCCTGAAGCCAATTGGGTTAGCGACCTTGAGCGTATCCACCTTAAAATTTGATCAATTTGTATTGAAGCAGTACCAGGACTACCAGCTGTGCATTGAGACTGCCATATCGAGTTTTTGACTCGAAAACTTTGCTTATACACTGTGATGAACATGTCTCTGTATTTACATTAGCTGTTCATTTTGATATCACCACCATTCCGTGTGTTTTATTATGTGTGGATGCCTCATTTCAATGTGATCCTTAATTTTTGTTGATATCCACAGGCTTATATATAGTTTGATGTAGTAGACTTAATCATGTAATTTAGACTAATTTCAATCATTACCTTATTGGTAATGTCGTGGGGTATTGAACTGAACTCACTCAAAATCACAATATCCACACTGATACAATGCTTTATATCAATTGTATGAGGAAATTGCATTCTAAATTAACTCATTTTCCTACAAATCATTTGTCATATGCTGTCATGGCGCTGGAATTTGTTTCGTTGCACTGGATTCGGGTCTGAAATCCATCTCCTCTTACAAACCACTATATAAAGTTTCTAGGAAGTCTGAGTGACACTACTGTGACGAAAGGGTTCCTAGACAAGTTTAACCGTTGTTATTGTCATTCAGGTTACATAACGTAAGCCCTATAAGAGGCTTAGCTCCTTAAAGGCAGCCTACATGGCTGATGTTGCCCCAGGTGTAATTGGGCTTTACTCAGCAGCCTGCAGTTCTTGTGATAATTATATTATAATCATAGTCGTAGTCATAGTCATATAGCACATCTTGTGTTGTAACTCATCCTTTATATTTATATATGTCTGCATTTAGCTTTTCAAAACTTGTTTCTTTTAACAGTGTTGAATCATTAAAATTTTTACTAGTCACTATTCATGTATATTTGTCTTTGGATCTGGAACTATGTGGAAGAGGCTTCGTAGAACATTCAGTCGACGTGGCCGGGGCCGCTCCAACACTCCGCACCGTCCTCAACCTCCAAGGTCTGGAATTCACATACCTGCGCCCGATGGAACAAAAGGAAAGGATGTACTAACTACACGGGTCGTCCTACTTGATGGCACAGACGTTTCGGTTGACGTCCGGGTAAGTCTGACCATGTTGCAATGCTTTTAAAACCGCACCAACTGGGACACCAGGATTTATTGATTGATCAACTTGATATGTATATATGTAGCTATAACAGCCTATATACATTTAATCAGTCAGTCAAGTTCAGCCTAAGAGAAAAACGAATTGGCTAAGGGAGTCCATTTGTCTCCAGCTTGTTTGTAACCGCAATTAATGAGTTGATGTCAACTGATCAAGTGACGTTAAATCTATTCTAATGCATGTTTGAAGTTGAAATACTGATCAATGCAATAATGTGCTTGACTACTCCAAGACCTTCCTATTCAATATTTCATAATCCAAATGTGGTCTACTGTTCTGACCTAATCTGTAATCTCGTATACAATCGCTTGATTATGTAAATCTCGATAATTGTGCTTTTGATGCAAGTAACATTCAGGCCTAGTTCACGTATTCAATCTTGCAAGCACACCGCTTGTTTTGATCTTGGCCAAGTTTTATCATCATACTACAAGTATTAGAGATCCAACGTGGTGTATATAATATTGGTGTACGACTCGTTAAATTTGGTCTCCATTTCTAAGGAAGTATTCCCAATTGTATTGCTTCCTTAACTTCAAATGCCCGTTTTCTAGCGGAAATGAGTTTAAGCTCATTATTAAGCCTTTTGAAATATTCGTAAGCTATTTATTTTGTACTCAATCTTAATCTTCCATAATACAATTGTTGGGCACTTCGAATTGTATGCGAGCTATTTGCCTTACTACTTCAACTCCAAATTCAGCCCTGAAGGTACAAGCTCAATGATGGGCAGTAAAACTGTGAATGCCCTCAGTGTATTGATCTTGCAGAATATACATCTAAACATTCTCGTACTGGGCAGTTTAACGTTAGACCTATTCTATATGTTGCTATATATTTTATTGTCACATCAAGTTTACCCATGGAGAATACTACTCCATTATTGCCGATTTCCATTGAATACCATCATTGGTAACATTTTAGAAGTTCACTAGCTGCTAAAGTCAATCCCACCTTCAGTGAATGTGAAAATAATCACGATTATCTGGTTCATTGTTCAATTTACGTTTGCTGAAAAATCATCTAACCATTTGTACGTCTCTTTCAGAAAAAAGCGCTTGGCGAAGAGTTATATAATCAAGTAATAAGATTTCACTTGGATTTAATCGAAGAGGATTATTTTGGTTTACAATTCATGGATGCAAATCAGGTTTGTTGAATGTTCATCCATTTCTGTCGCAATCTCGACTAGAATCATATTTTCATGTTGTCAGCCCAAAACTACATGTAACTATAGTAAACACTTGACGGTTGTGCGGATTCAGGGAAGTCTTCAGACAATGTGCCAGAATTGCAATTTGAATCACCTATAACTTTCCCCCTTATGCTAGTTCCAGTGCCGGTTGCACCCTGTCTCATTAAGGTAACATGATAGAGCGTTTGACTTTCTCCATTGATTATGGGCTTGAACCCTGGTTGGATTAAGGACTTGATCGTAAAACTGGTAACCACGACTTCCCCGCTAGGCACTTGAGGTTCTGTTCATCTCGATTGTCAAATCCTGAAGATGCAGATAAAAATGTCTTCCCCTCTCACACCCAGACCGGAATCATATAAATATCTGACTTGCCGAATAATATTCAATTTAGCAGAACCAAGTTTCTACTATAGGATAACCAGGGCGAAGAAAGAGAACTTAGATTTTGTTTAATATTTGAAAGTTAGGCCTTCAATATTAGGCTATTTATTGCGTTGCATTGGTGCTGATTCAAAATCGGGTGGACATTTTTTGTTCAAAATATGAAATGCACTATAGCTATTTCTATGCTGACGTGTTATAACAACAATGTGTGATGAAAATGGTTTGTTTTTCATAATAATGCCTGGTCACGACTACTAAATTGAATGAGTTGTTGAATCAAGTATGAATACTTGTCATTGGACAAATGAAATTGAAGCAATATATATCATATGGGCAAAAGCGTGTTCAGATAAACAAGGTAGATGGTCTTTGTCTGACAGCATATACTGAGGTCTTTGACCATCATGTGATACATCTAATCTGAAATGTTATTAATGACAGACACGAGGCCCAAGCTGTTGGTTATATTTTTATGACCAAAACCAGGTTTCATGACCTTATTATCATGCAGCATCTAGATCTGGTTTATGGTCTGACATTATTTGGCATACACACTATGTCCAAATTCTCTCTATGATGTGACATAATGACAATTTTAGCAGTCTTGATGCCAAAACCTGGAATGTCTACTAGAAATGTATATCCTTCTGTTCATGTTTAGTTGCCGTCCAACTAACATTCTACTCCTAGTGTGAAGTAGAATTCAGCCTCATAAAGTCATAAACTTCTGACACAGCTTAATCGTGTCATGGTCAACAATCCTATGGAAGTTAAGACTGCCTTCAGTTCATAATTCTAAAATCTTGTAGTGCCAAACTGCCAGTGCTTGTGATATTTATTATTGGCAATGCGACAACATGTTTTCAAAGTAGGCTATGATTGGAACAAGATTGTCAAGATATCCTTCCTCAATAATGTAGATTATTGCTGAACCAATCATTAGCAGTAGCTTCTTGTTATTCACTGCCCCAGGCGCACTCCTCATGAGCATGACTTCTTCAAATATACCTCTCTCATTATTGTCACCTTTATTTATCCTTTTCTTGTCCTACACATGTAATTACCACAAGTTTTTGTCTAATTGCTGCTGCTGTGATATGTCTAATCTAGATAACTCGGTGATGTTAAGCAATCTACACTTTTGGCACATTGTCCATATGGTGATTGCTGTCCAGTGTCCACACAGGAACAGTGTCATTTGTTACTTTGTTAACACACTACTTATTTCTCTTGTCATGAAATTCAACTGCCAATTATTTTGTAAAATTTGGCTTATTAATCTTCTATGTATACATGGGTTAAATTGTGATGTGATTATATTTGTCAATTGTCATCAGTAACCTTTCAGAGGTCATAATGAAAATGACTTTGCCATGGTACCTTCATGTTATAACTGAAATAACCACGATTCTTGTTAGGTTAAGTCTTGGCCCCCTCTTTCAGGCTAGGTCATTAGTCTCTCAAGTCAAAATATAGTTCTGACACTAATCAATTGTTTAAGCGCGTTTGTCAAAAGGTTCCATGTTTGTGTTTGAATTTTTACGCTCTTTCAATAAAAAATAATTGCCATACCTATGTGATTTCTTTTAGGTTCCGCATTGGCTGGACAAGACGAAGCAGATAAAGAAACAAGTCAAAATCGGTCCGCCTTACACCTTTCATTTCCGAGTCAAATTCTATTCTTCGGAGCCTAATATGCTACAAGAGGAATTAACAAGGTTTGTAATTTGTGAAATACTTTTTTTCTACAAATCCTATTTCATCATTCTCAGTGTAGCCTTCTTGTAGGTGTTTTATATAAGTCCATTGGTTCCTGAAGGAGTTGATTTCAGCCCCTGGGCGGCAAGCCACAGAAAAATTGAAGACGCGGGTCAATTGGGGGTGATTAGCCTTCTGGCTAAAATATATTGATGATATTTTCAGTTCCTGCCATGGCAACTGTTGAATTTTGATTTGTCAGCCTATACGGCGTGTTACAACAAAATGTGTAACATCCTAAAATATAGTAGTCCTAGATATCGGCCTACACTGTATGAGCAGTAAGCGCCAATATACATTGTGCGGAGATCGTCATCTCAACTAGTTGACTGGATTGGTGTCAAGTTATGATGTTATAGAGAAAATTATCAAACTTTTCTATTTGAGCGTCTGCTTATATCTATTTTACAATCTATGTTGTTCAAAAGCAAGTCATTACAAGTACAATATATATCAGTACCGTATATAAGTAAAATATTTAATATTCATTATTGTGGTGAAGGTACCTTTCTTGCTGATATTTCATAGCCATGCATCTGCTATTCTACTATGCTATGTTGCTCGGAATGTCATCAGGTTGATCCCTTTTAGACTACCGTACCGCAATCCATATTCAAAGTTTAAGCTCCTTGTGACTGCTCGTGGCCGTTTGAATCCCAGTAGCTAGTAATCATATGAGCCTTGTGTTAGATTTAGTTTCATGGTCTATTTGGCTTTTGCCTAAGGCTGGTTTGACATGGCATGTAGACTCTACTGTAGCAGCATCAGGCAATATGTGAAGTGTGCAATTTTCTATGCTAAAGTGCCTGTTGTATCGTGTCATAGGCCGAATCTATGAGTAGCATTTCTTTGGATATTGCAAACTCGGTGTGTGCCATATATTGACCCATTTGTCTACAAAAATTCAGAATAATAATGCTGAAATGCACAATCAAGCTGATAAATTATTTTAACCATTTCAGCATGATCATTCAAATTTTTTGTTGTCAGATCTGGTAATATTGTATAAGCAACACCGTTTCCATGCCAATGCAATCTATTCCACAGTCATCACTACTGCACCTCTGACCCAAAGACCTCCTCCATATATCAAAAATAAAGCTATTTGAGATCCAACTATTTTAGTTCTGTTTTGTGTTATTGGTTTTGGTGTGAATAAATTCTTGGCAGTTGTCCAATGTCCTGGTAATCAAAGACATTGGTTTGGCTTCTGATGTGTGTTGAACAAAGAAGTATTAATTTGCTTTCAATAATTGAAGTGAAGGCAAGCATATGAAAGTGCACATTTTTATCGAGTTCATTCTGGTTTTTTTAATGGACATAGTTCCTGAAGTTCCTGACAATGCATCATCTTTTGTAGGTATCAGTTCTTCCTTCAACTGAAACGTGATATCCTCACCGGGAAGCTGCCGTGTCCGTTTGATGTTGCTGTCCAACTGGCTGCGTTTTCCCTACAATGTGAGTTATCTCGATGCCACTCGAGACTGTTAAATTGCAATTTTCGTCATCAGCACTTCATTAGCATGTACTACAGTGTCCTGCACCTCATTTAACTTGGTGTATTGTTCTAAAGAGGATTTTTTTATCTTGCACCATCAGTAAGATATTTGGACGATGACAGATATGGAGAAACGCAAGGTCATCGAGGCAGCACCACCTTTTTTTCTTCATGATGATATCAAATATAAATAATGCTGCCTAGCAGGAAAGCTGTGAATATTTGTCGCAATGACATATGTATGGCTTGAGTTCGGACATCTCTCTGATCGGCAGACTTGTGCAAAGTACTAGATTTTCAAAATGCGCAACTAGAATTAGATCTGGAACAACTGACTTTTCAAAACCCGCCACTAAAACGGGAACTAGCGACCTTTAAAAATCTGCAGCTAAATATCCATAACACAGTAGATTCAATCCTGAAGCAACTTATTTATTAGTATTCATTTCAAAATCGGCGGCTTTCCACATTAGTAAAATTTATAAAGGGGAGTGGTTTCGACCCAAAAAACGAACCCCATCGGCCATCGCTACGCCGCTGTTCGTAGTGATGACTCTGGCCCAGCGACAACTGCAAGAATATCGGAGAACAGAACATCGGTATAACGATTCACGCCTAACAACGACACCAGTTTTCTAGTTGTTTGGCTACTTAATTTTCCAAATGCGCAACTAGAACTAGTATTAGAACTACCGGTACTCACTTTTCAAAATCCACAACTTAAACTACTCGTAAACTACTCGTAAAACTAAATTGGTAGTTTGTACAAGTGCTGATTTGGATCTAGTCCATGGAATATTTTTTGCTGCTACGAACATCCATTGTTTGATTGTTCAATTTGGGTGTGTTTAGGGAGATTTAGCATACATTAGGTCCACAGAAGCACAATGTTGAATGAATTGTTGGCAGTTTTTAGTGTGATTTCATTTCTGACACTCTGCAAATGATTGTCATTTCTGTGTGAGAATTGCTGTCTGCGAGAGTGTGTTCTACGCGGACGCTTTTGTGTCAACAGTCTAGGATTTCCAGTTACTAATGAAACCGAAACTTGTGACAACATTACCCATGCTCATTCATGTAGAAAACTAATCCTGTTCCTGATTTTAGTTTCAGAATCGGAATTATGTGATAGTGATGGTGTCAGCTCACTTCACAAATTAAACTAGTTGTTCGATCTTGGATGATTGGGGGTTATGATTCATGTAGATTAAGCTGCAGTGATTGTAGCCGTGTAGCATACATTAGAAGGCCTAAACAACCAACAAATATATTTTTGTATGTATGCTCAAATTTAATGTTTGTCAAAGGAAATTTGAACCGATATATAAATGGAACACATAGCAATGGAGAATTGCTTCACATTACAAACAACTGGGCTAGTATTTGGTAATATGAGATTTTCACTATTCAATGTCTTAGTCTGCTGAAAAAACAGATAAAAGACATGGCTGACTGTGAAAATGGTGTGACCTATATATCAAACATTATGTTGGCATGCCACTGTAGGCTACTTCTTATTATGTTGTGCCTTACAATCGAATGATATAAAATTGTATCTTGAAGATCTGTACATCCAATAGTCTCGTCGCCATGATATATTCATATTTCGAGAAAATGTTTGTGTGCTGCTAATTCCTTAGGACTTGTATTATAGGTTGGGTGTTTTGTTGTTTTGTAATAATGATACAATCTTGTGGTATTTTAAAATGATCATTAATTTATCAAACGAATGAATCGCTATGGGACCACACATAGCTTTGATGGGTAAACTTGACTAGCCTGGGCTGTGAATATTATTCTTGTTATTCAGTTGCTGCTGTAAAATATGCTACAGTAGCCAATGCCGTGCGGTTGGTTTTGGTAAACCTATCTTTCGTTTGAAAATGTGTTATTTGAAACTGTTGATATGTGGTTGAAATATTTTGAATCGCCAAACCTTGAGCTAACTCACCGAAACTCTATCGTTATCAACTCCCTGCATTGTTATTTTTCAGCTGAGCTCGGCGATTATGACCCAGAAGTGCATACTCCTTACTTTATATCAGAATTCCGCTTTGTACCCGATCAGACTGAAAACTTTGAACTGGAAGTCATAGAGGCGTACAAAACTTGCAGGTGATTTTTTGCGATTTCCATGTATCAACAGACTACGGTACTCTTTCATGCACCGAGACTAACATTGCTCTTCATATATCCGAGTATCATCTTGAATTTGATTTTTGGGCTTATCCATAATTCGACGGTAGCATTTGCCTTCAAAGTTCTCGACTTTGACTAGAATTCAGAATTCTGTGTCGCCTATTGTTCAGTTCGTGCAAATGTCGCCCTAATGCGACTGACCCTGTGATCGATCCAACATTCCTAGTCTCACCTTTGAATATTTCATGCATTGTTGTAGCCCAACTGTTGCTGATTATATCGACTTCAATTGCTTTTTGGAGAGGAACGGTCGTACTTTGCTGTCTGTGAAACGAAATGAAGATCATTATAATTATATACCCAAGCTTCTAAGATTGATGCATTCAATCTCTTGAATTATGGCTGGATATGATTACATCATATGTATAAAATCTCGGCCGATAAATTATGCATTGTTGTCAGTATCACCATATGTGGAGAGGTACACAAAAGCTACTTCTAATGGCAGAGGTTTGTTGATGATGGATAGTGTTACTGGGATTGTAATTTTGCTATGCGTGACTTGGTTCTTGAGGATTTTGGCTAGAGGCAATCTCTGTGATAGTCATTGTTACTTTCCTGTCTTGAGATACAGCGCGCTAAACTGAAACCTTATTCTATTCTATTCCAATCATGTTGATTGTTTCCTGTATTTGCAGGGGCCAAACTCCAGCTGAAGCGGAATTAAATTACTTGAATATTGCGAAATGGAGAGAAATGTATGGCGTCGATATGCACTCTGTCAAGGTATGCGTTAGCTATTCTTCGATATTCATAGAACGACAGTTTGTGGGAAAACCCAAATTTACGACTACAGTTTCAGCACCCCTGGAACATTGGTGTAGCTAGCTATATCCCATACAATCACATTTTTATGCCATCTTTCCCACATTTAAGCTATGTTGTTTTTCTGATAGACTAGTCATAAAATAAATATTGCTGCTGTTACTTCAGTGACGTGTCACGGTGTTTGTGACATGCTTTTCGCAATACAGATATCGGTAGACCAGGCTTAGATAGTTGTTTGTGATGTTTGTGTTTTTTGGATTTTGAACTAGGGCTGGTGATCCTTTATTTGTTGGCTCGAGTTGACAAATTTCATCTGGACAGGCAATCGCTGATGACTGTTTTCTCCTCTTGAGCTGGACGGAACAAAATCACATCTTTGTGGTCTCGCGTCCCTATTAGCATCTCCTGTTAATTAAACCTTTTACGACTTTGATGACTTTCTCACCAAATTCATATCGTTCGTGATGTATAACACAAATTTGAAGCCATCTGCATTATGCTATAACAGACAAATTACGTGTCTTAACATCTCGCTGCTTTTCTACGTAATTTTAAGCTGTTTGTACTAGATCCTTTATTGTTAATTCAGAATAAGGTCTAACTAGTGATACTTATCCGATTCCTAAACCCTCATTATATTCAATATTATTTTTGTTCCGATATCTTGAATGCCGATAGAGCATATCAGAACTTTTTGCTACATTCCAGTCAAATGATACTGTCACGAATTAGCAACAAGGAATATGTATAGGCCTAAAGAATGAAAATTTTCGGGATCAACTCCGCAGAACCCAGCTCGGTATTTCTTCAAACAAAATTCGTTCGTGATCACAAAAGGCGAAATGGGTGTGTTTCCTCTCGCATTTTCCTAATTTAACGTTTCTTTGCAGGGAAAAGACGGAAACGACTACTCCCTGGGGCTCACGCCGACCGGAGTTCTGGTGTTCGAAGGAAGTCAAAAAATAGGACTGTTTTTCTGGCCGAAAATCAAGCGACTCGATTTTAAGAGCAAACGTTTGTTACTGACCGTAGTCGAAGACGACGATGAGGTGTGACGATGCTACTGATCTTGAAATTCGCATAAACTGAGCACTGCTAGCAAAACCTGACATCTCACATCTAATACAAAACCAGTCGATCGCGCTTATTCTTTCTATTTGTAGCAGCCATACTATTTAAGCAAAGGCAATTGGCAACCGGCGTTTTTTGTGTTGCCAGTCACTGTATAACGTTGGCGATACTGGGCACCGCCTCGTTATGTCCCACGCAGTAGACGGAATCAGTAAGACTGATAGATGAGTGTAAAGTTTGTGTCGCTGGTAGGACATGGACAAAATGGGGTACCTGAGTGATTCGATTCTGAATCGAGTAATAGGCTTCGCTCATTATGGCTGCCTTTTAATGCGTCCACAAAATATACGATGTCTGTTCTACGCCACATTAATTATTATCTTTTGGTATTTTTCGACCGCACCCATTTCATAGCACTTTCGGACATTGGTGTGGGGTGATCAAGAAGTCACAAATATGTCATTTCCACTATGTGTATGCTACGATACGACCGGCCTGGGTTTCAAGGCTACCACCAGGGTTGTAATGACTCGAGTCTTGACTGGCTATGTTTTAGACCACTTCTACTTGAACAGTTTTTAAAGAAACGTCTTTTTTAAAAGCAGAAAGTAGTTTTAGAATAAGTTTTCATCCGTTTGATGTGCGAAATCGCGTGGAATAGCCATCTCAGTAACCTCCAAATAGATCTTCGAAGATAGTACCTATTTGTAACGCCGATTAGTCGCAAAGACGCATCTTTCCATTTACAAAGTGGCCGCCGCCGATTAATTGCCAAAAACATCAGCACTTCTATCAAATCTACTGTTTGCAGCTACTTATTCGAGTGCTTTTCATATTTTTCAATTTCTACTTACACTTGATAAGTGATAATACTTCCTGGAAATCGGAACGCGACTCTTGATACTTTTCATTGCTACATTGTCTACCTCTACCTACTTTCTTCATGCTTCGATCGCCTCTGGAAAAAGCGACGCGATGCGAAATTTACATCTCGCGTTTGTTTTCCAGGGCAGAGAGCAGGAGCACAATTTCGTCTTCCGCCTGGACTCATCGAAAGCGTGCAAGCACCTTTGGAAGTGCGCGGTGGAGCACCACGCATTCTTCCGGTTAAAGTCCAACGTCAAGATGAAGGACAGGAAGCAAATCGTCCGGCTGGGATCGAGGTAAGCTCTAGGTGGCGACGCAGAGATTGAGTCGCTGGCTTTTCGCTTGGAAACGCACAACGAGCTCTTCCGTGTATTAACTTGGATGTGGCCAGAGTACCAGGGCTGTAATGACTCGAGTTATGACTCAACTCGAGTCATTTTCTCAAAAGACCGAAATGACTTGAGACTCAGACCGATATTTCATTGTTATTTAAAAGAATAGTAAAGTAACCACACGATTATGATTTCGTCTATTGGTACTGTTACTAAAAGTGAGGAAAATGAGTATATTAGAAATGCGAACCACTCGATTTCACCAAAGAGAGTTATAAAAAGTGGGTTTAACAAGACTTTAACTGGAAACCGGGCAGTCAACACAATGACTTGGACACGGACTCGAGTCACAATACCATGACTCGTACTAGACCAGGGGTTCTCAAAGGGTGGGCCATGGCCCACTGGTGGGCCACAAGAGCATTTGAGGTGGGCCACAGAGCTATTTGGAAAATTTTTAGAAATAATGTAAGTTTAGTAATATTTGTTATGTTGATCACTAAAAAATTAATTCATATTAGTTGATTATACGTAGGCTACATTAAGCTTTTCATCCGACTCTGATGAGACGTAGTGGTACGTATGGAGTCTGCATTACAAGTCGAAATGGGGGGCAGAAACGGCGGCTTTTTCCACTGGCTATGACTACCTTATGGCTATCAGGAAATAAAATAATTTCGCGTATATAATACCTGCTGGAAGGTAATGCTGAAGTAACCAAGTATTCTGGCAGGGTCATAATGTCGTATGCCGTTGAAAGGGGTGTGCAATAAACTCGCAATGAAGTGTAATTGATGTATAGATTTACTGTACTTCGGCAGGTCGTATTATTGTAAGTTAAAAATGGCCATAATTACAAATTATTAGCAATTCTGGTGGAGGTATACTGCACCCAAAGAATGTAGAAGGACAAGAAGTGCGAGGTCATTGTGTCGTCATTTCATTGTTACGTATGCCGTCCGCCATTTTGGTCTCAAAAGCTGCAGCGATCTGCCTTCGGTTTGCCTACAGACGCGCTCGCCGGTACTAATAAAATTTATTTTTTGGATAATTTCACCCTTTATTTATAAAGTCCGACTATGAGTGATTAATTTATACTCCAATTAATCATTAGGCCTACTAAGAAACTGGAACGAGCCTTAACCCGAGAATATATTAAAAAATTCAGAAAAATTTTCGTGGTATCAGAGGATTTACTCAGATATCTACACTCTACATTCGATATAGAAACACTGTTGGAGCTCAAAAACTACCCATACTTTCCAGATGAAAACCTGATTTTCAGTGCTGACATAATTGTATCACCGGCCCATTTGCATCCAGAGGCCTGCCCTTCTCTTTTCAAAGCCTGAATCTGATCCTTGTTAAGAAACCTGCCTATCCTCCTCCATCTGTTCCGCGTTATCCGAGCTTACATGCAACTACCAAAACGATCATAAATTGTACAATTCCGCTATTAATCACATTTGGGTATCTTGTATGGTTCTCATTGTGTATTTGTATCGTCAAAATGCTACAATTAATTTCACAAGGATTTCGCATTACCAGCGATTTCAACGGCGCAATTTCTTCATCTTTCTCCCTGAATTTGTTTGCACTGTATTCCGTGGCACACAAGACCTGAACAGGTGATAAGGGTGACTCTAAACTTTTAATAATACCGTAACACGGGGTGACTTTAGCACTGCCGGGTGACTTTGACCGAAAACCAATATTCGTTTCTATCGCACACATCGAATAATATATCGATGTATGAGTACTTTAAGATATTGTTTAGGAACAATCTGCATCAATATTGTGCAAATTTCATGTTTGATACAACACTTTTACATGTTCGCAGCCATTTTTATATTGACAGGTATGATAAGAAATTTCACCACACTTTTTACGTACTCAAACTTTTGTTTGGTTTACATGCAAAGTAGGTGTTTGAGGCAATTTCCTTTCATTTGCAGACAAAGGCTATGTACCTGACAACATTTATCGGTTTTTTCTGGGCGAAAATACAGTTCATTATTTCAAGATTGTCAAAATCCTGTGGCTGATCAATTTTTTTTATTTTTTTGCAATTTATGGGGTGGCTTTGGCCAGCAATTTAGAGTCAGCTAAAATGGGTATTTTTTGCATCAAGATTAATCTCGTATCCGTATCTTCTAAATGCCAAGGAAGTATAGAAAAAAGCTTGGTGCCAGGAGTTATCAAGACTACACCGCAGATGAGATCCAAGCGGCACTAAGAATGATTGAGGAAGGAATGTCCGAAAGATCTGTGAGTGAAATAACTGGTATTCAGAGAGGGACTTTACAGAATAAAAGGATAGGAAAGCATCCGAAATCACCAGGAGGCCAGCCTGTTTTATCGCCAGATTTGGAGAAGAAAATAGCAGACCATTGTATGGCGCAGGCAGATTTTGGATTTGCTGTAGACGAATTTTGCTTTAGGAAAAGTATCTCGGGAGAGGAGGTTGCGAGGATAATTGCTATACAGTAGGAGAAGAAGGCTTCAAAACGGAGGAAAAATGGTGACCAACCATCAACATTCCAACAAAAATGAGTTGAATTAGTCACGAGCACTCAACATGAAAGTTATGACGATTCTTCAGAAGCAGAAAATTTCCAGGAAGATTTGTGTGATGATACAGTTGAAGTGGGAGCATTAGGGGAGGAGTTGAAAGCAAAACCAAAAGCTGGCCAGTATGTAATNATTGAGTATGAGGGAGAATTATTNCCAGGTGTTGTGGAGAGTACAGAACAGCATGGTGCAGAAGTCAGTGNTATGCAAAAATCGGGAAGCAATTGGAAATAACCAATTCAAAAAGATCAGATATTCTATTACTGGAAACATATTAAACAGAATCTCCGACCCAGACTCACTGAATGCTCATGTCATGGAATCTACNAAGTGAATGAACTTGAAGGACATTGGCATTGAACTACTTTTTNTCANTGATTTGTTTAATTTCGTTGTAAGTTCTTCGAAGATTTTTGTGGTTTTGCGTTGAATTAAAGTCTGAAAAGTCACCATTGGTTGGATACTTCTTTTTTNAAAAGACTGTAGATGGCCAAAGTCAACTTNTCAGCTTGTGTCATTGGCATATATGACTGCTAGATGTCCTGGAAGTAGAAAATATGATGCTCGGCTAAAGACACCCCATTGCCGGGTNACTTTGGCCACCACAGAAAAATTGAAAAAAAAATGATCGAAAACATGACAATAATTTTCTTTTTCAAGTTTAATCCATAGATCTAACCCTTCCGCCCATAACAAAGTGGAAGAAGGAAGAAAATCATAACGTACCATAAAATAATTTAACATTGAATGTGAAAAGTGGTACAAAGTCACCCCGTGTTACGGTAATAATAATAACGCGCAATTTCTTCATCTTTCTCCCGACACCGGCAATTTCAATTGCAACAAACTTCGCAAAGTCGTCCATTGATCTCGCCTGTAGTTTATTTTGCATCTCCGCATCCTCTCTTCATCCACTGGAAAACGTTATGCAGCATCGCCACATGTAGGCCTACAATTAGGTGCAGCCCATAAAGGCATTTTGCTGTGGTAGTCCGGGGTGATCTGAAATAAAAACGACCAGCAG
>ATSW01118579.1:0-16400 GCA_000444245.1 Botryllus schlosseri
TTCCGAAAATATACATTAAAATCTAATCAGGGCAATGGAACCCCTTTGAAATACACCTCAAAGTTTGAAAATCGGCATTGTTCTGAAGGAACTTGTTATCTTTTCCTAACTGAAGACTATAGGCTACTGCGGATTGTGAGTTGTACGAGATGTATTGCACTGTTGGAAGTCGTCGACATTTGCTGAAACAAGCTAGGTGAAATATTCTTCCACAATCCGCCGACCTATATCTGTTTTGTTTATTTAGCATTTTATTTCTTGTATACATAACGCTGTCGCCTGTTTTCTTCGTATTTTCTTCTTCTGCATTGGTGTTGCGCGTGATGCTTTGTCTCACTAACTAGAATTCGGTAGTTTATGCACTTTATCACTGTACAAAGTTTCAATACGTTTGTCGTCGTTAAAGTTAGAGGCGTGTTATTTATAATACGGAATACTTTTCTGATCTATTTTACTTGCGGACGAGACCAACATGCTGTATGTGTATGTGAAACATTGGAATCCTATGATGGGTCTATTTCAGTCCGACTTTCAGTTTATTTATAATTTTATCAGATCAATACATCACAAGACTGCGACACCATGAAAAGATAGGAAGGATTTCGTTGAGACGACATGATCGTAAAAGTCCTCTGGGCGCATTAGAGATGATTTTAAAACGGAGCTCAAAATTATAGCGATATTCGTGAACGGACGGTCAGCCGTACATTAAAAATCGACTTCTAGACAACTCACGCATAGATCAGATTAGCGGCCGAGTACTGAGTATACCTACCTGTTTACCAGAGATTCAAGATGGCCCGCTAAGAGAGCGGAAACTCTGGTTTCACACTATACTTTTATGCAGAAAAACAGAATGGCGTGCAGCATACATTGCACAGCCAAGCGTTGCATTTAAAAGATGGTATTTTTTTAAGCCACGGCGTCACGAATATTCTAGTGTGACGTCATAGTCGATCGATATTGAAATTACAGGGTTAATATTAGGGTTGGGACTTCGGGTTCAAATTTGAAATCTCGGGATTTCCCGGGATTNTCGCTCCTCAATCCCGGGATTCCCCGGGATTANAAAAGTNGTAAAATACACATACAAGTTANACAAATAACATTTANTCCTTGTGATATTGAATTNACGCAAAANATNAGAGCATCNNGAGTATCATCGTTTAGATCAGGGGTCCCAAACTCCAATTTGCTCGCGGGCCAATTTCGTAGTTTTTGATGACGCGGCGGGCAGCAGCATCAAATAGGGGTATAATATTATTTCCCAGTACGCCTTTTTTGTCGGACCTTACAGATTGGCATTCCATACACATTGTGAAAATGTAATACATTATTGTAAGATTCACAGTTGTCACGAAAAATTCATATTTTTCAATATTTTTTGAAAATATTGTTGTGCTTGGCATGATTTGGCGACATAAGGAGTTATATAGACAGTTAAAAAACATGCGAGACGTCAAATGCATCGTGTCATCGTAAAAGCTGTCCCATTATAATTTAGCAACTAGTGGGCGTTTGATGTGTGATAGTGATTCAGGTTTTTGGAGTGGTTTCAGAATGAAATTTCAAGTTCTCAAATCCGAAATCTAAAATTTTCGAGTTTAATATTGTCGAATGCTTGAAAAGTCAAAACGCCGACGTGGGCCGCAAAAAAAGTTTTGGCGGGCCGCGTGTTTGAGGCCACTGTTCTAGACAATCAGCCGAGTTTGTGACACTGCTTTATTACCAAAATAAGAGATATGGCGCTACATAAGCCTTGGTAGATGCTGTTCACAAATCCCGGGATTTCATCGGGATCAATCCCGGGATCAGGATTGCTTCAAATCCCGGGATCCCGGTATCGGGATTTCCCGGGGTCCCAACGCTACTCCGGAGCTGGAGCAGTTCAAATTTACGACTGCTCCAAAGCCCTGCGTATACCACAGTGGGCCTATAGGCATATATGCCTCACTTTAATTTGTTGAAGGTATTACAAAAATATATTAGATTGAGGCATATAAATGTAGTGCATATTATACACACTGTATCAAAAATGTTCGCATAAATGCTGGCAAACAAGCAGCTTCGTCTCCTTCTCTTCATATGACGATAGGCCTAAATGTCTTGTTTGAATTTATAGGTGCACCCGTACACGTTCAGGAACGAAGATCAGTTCATAGCTTATGATTACGGCACCGATCCTTATGCGGAATTTGAAATGTTCCTCGGTTTAGGAGCTGACGGCCTTTTCACCGATTTCCCAGCCACTTTTAATAATTATCTAACCATCCGGGAACCTTGCAACGGCAGCATAAGAAGATCAATTAATTTATTGCTGTTGATATCGCTGTTATTATTACTTATGTTCCGATAAATATTTGCTACTTCCTATGCATATGTAGCCTTTATAGACGAGGATGCACGGAGCTAGGAAAACAGGACGCAGCCCCATGGAGTTGGTGCATTTGTTTGAACCCCGTTTGTACTGAGAAGATAGGAAGGTGTCGAAACGACTTGGAGTATTCTTTGAAATGACTTCTGTCCCCCACCTGACCCTTAGACGACGTAAAGAAGAGGCATACACTGAATGAAAAATAATAGAAGATAACATTACAGGACAGCAAGCGACAAAATGAGGTGGCATGTGTGAAGTCGATATATCAGATCGTGTTCCGGTGGTCTCGAGCGCTGACTAGTATTTCTTCAGTAGAGCTTACCTGTATTTTGACTTGAATGCTGTGGACAATCTGGACATGCATGGTACCATAGGCGCTGAACTCTGATTTTCCTTAGGTATGCGAAATCGATGACGTCACAAAATGATGACGTCATAGTGCGCCAGAATTGGCAAATTAGCCGATTCACAAGCGTTCAATATCACCTGGCACTTGTATATGGTGACAAAATTACGATATGATTAGGCAGGCCGCGTAGCCAGCCGGCCGCTTGCTGAATTGATTGAATCCATTTCAAATTTACCAAGGTGGCATCAGTTTATTATGGTTAAGAACATGCACCAATGCCGATAATACATCGATCGGATCAGCATCCTTGTGTAATATACTCGACACATCACGCTACCATAAGATTACCAACGCGTGCGACTGTGTAGTCAATTAGCCAGCTCGCAATCTCCGCAACATATTCGCCAACACACGCGCCGACAATCGGGAGATTTCAATCACTCCGCCTCGAGAACAAATGAATACGCATCTTCGGCGATGGCTAATAAGGTTGCAGGAATTATTTTCCCAAATAGAAAGTCTGTTCTGGACTCTATTCATTAGTGACTTTGATTTCATAGGAGTTAGAAGTTTCAATATCAAGAGCCTGCAAGACATTTTCTGATCGTTCTGTTTTAGTATTAGCGTTAGTCAAAATCAATTACGCCGCTGTCTGTTCACGGTCAGTATGTATTTCAATCAATTCCGTCCATGTTCATTGTTCAATGTCTGAGCCAGTCTGACATCACAATCACAGAAGAAGCGATAGTTCCGGCCGGCGCATAAGATATCATGTTCCTTCACAGCAGGAGATGACAATCGCAACATTTCGCGCTTATAGAAATTAACATCTTTAGTATCAAATTCTCGGTCTTGTTGCCTCGCGTTGCGTCTTCTGACCACTCGCGTTTGATCAAATATTCAGGCGCATAGCCGAGTTGTTATGGAGTGTGTTCTATAATGGAATCCGCATCGATTTCAGGTGGTTCAAACCTTTCTCAACTTTTATAACTCAAGCCTTGACTCGCATCTTCTGATGGTTATTGGTTATGTTCAAGTATTACTGGAAATCAAGTACGCATGTACGCACAAGTCACACATTTTTGCGGACATTCGATGTCAGTAAGTTTCGTGATATCAATCTTTAATCACAACCGATAGATAGGAGCCAAAGCATGCTAGGCCGGAGACGCGATAGTTAGGCCGGCAATGATATATTTCGAACCACGCCGACGCAATTGTGTAGGCCAACGATGTTATCGTGCGCAGGCCAGTGATGGTATAGTGCGCACCGAGCCTATAGCCGATGCGATTCATCAAGCCAGCGCAACTAGACCTGACGGAGACGGGAGAAATCAGGCCTGCGACGATTGCGCGCGGTAACCAATGACCTAATTTCGAAATCATCTCAGCGTCGAGATCGCGTTGCGTTACATTGTGCACAAACGATTCTCGCAAATTGGAAACGCGCTTCCGGCTAATTGGCCGTGGCCCCGCGCAACACTGATAAAATAAGGACAACTGAATTGTAACTGAAGGACGGAGTTTCGTTAAGCGCCTGAACGTATTGCTGTCAGTTTACTTACGTGTTCAGCAGCACTACGAAACGCTTATTTCTAAATCGATCAATTCACCACACAGTCAGTAACAGACCAAACCGAATTCTGGGTATGCCGCGTACCCAAAAAAATTCGTAGGTATGCGCGGCATACCTAGCATACCTGAGTTCAGCGCCTATGCATGGTACTATGTCAAACTCCCGTGTTACAGTCTCAATGAGAGAATATCGTAAGCTTGCGAAGTTAGTTACCGTGATTTTGTGCGATTTAAGCCGATATCATGGTAGATTATTAATACGCAAAATATCATCAGATACACGGCTTTAGTTGTACGGACATTGCGTTAGGGCCGGCGGTCAGGCACAATGGCGACGATCGACCGTTTTGTTTTAGAGCGTAATTTGTATTTACACATAACTTAACATGACGCCATGTCAATTGTTAGTCACATCAATGTCTGTTCACTATTCAGCCCATTGTTCTGTGCTTTTGTAAGCTTATATGGACGACTTGCAAAGTCCTCGCCTTTATTCATTCATCACCCTCCTGTTTCGCGCGTTTCGTCTTCTGGTCTATGCTGCCGACATTGTTCCAGCTCTAGGCTTTCATATCCCAGTTATATTCGTGAATTTACCTTTAGTGTCGTTCAACTCTTGATTTCTATAGGACTATAGCAACTACCGCCAATCATTATTTCCTCACGTGTCGTGCTTGTATTTATAGCCTACCCTTGTGTTCTGTTGCCTATCATCTTTCGTTTATCTGCACTCTGGGTCGTGTCGTCTGACGTTATGTAATTCTGCTGAGAATATACTGATTCCATATGGAAACCTCGTAGCATGATTCATTGTTCCAAGAAGATCAAGAACATAACAATCCCTTTCATGATAGCGGCATCAATTTATACTTCTGTATCGATTACCCGTCTCATCAACGGGTCATATTATGAGTCGACTGCCTAATTGTGTGTTCTCCACAGACATTTCGACAGGAGTAAATTGTGAATACCAAACAATCAGCCTAGTGTATACATATCTGAATATTCTGAAGTTCAAATGAAACGAAAGCAGGCGTTGAGATGAGGCCTTTTATATACATTCTATGCGGTTTCGTGGCGATGACGTGGTCCTATTCTTGTACGACCGACGGTAAGGAGGAAATCCGTGTGTATTTATACAGTAATATAAGTATTGTGTACTCTGCACTACTGCACAGATGATATTCTGATCGACATCATTTTTGTCGTCGACGGATCTGCATCGATTGGTATTTCTAATTTCAACGTTGTGAAGACATGGCTCGGGAATGCTATCACCGCGTTATTCAATACTTTCGGGGGACGGGCTCAATTTGAAGTTCTCCAATATTCCAACAAAGATGGATTTTTTCCGATGTTAGTCTTATACCACGGTATACTGGAATTCGCCGAAGCGCTCAAAACACTGGTCAACAAAAAATTTGTTGCATTTCTACCAACACTTGTTCTTACCTAATTTGGGGTCGCTGAATCCGAATCTGACCTTAGTTTTTTTCTGCAAGGTCTAGATTTTTAGCAACTCGAGATTTTTTATTTTATTTTTACTAAATTCAAATTTTCTGAAAAATTACATGATTTGTCAAATGACGTTCTTGCTTATATTCGAATAACCAACCTCAAAACAATAATAGGTTCCTAGAAATTATTGTGTTACCACTAGCAATTGTATTCACAGACAATTAGGCACCAAATGTTTGAAAAAATGTAACAATGAACATTTTTGCTGGTAAAATACATGTAATAAGCTAGTTTTTGTTTCAAAATGACATTGAAAAGAATGATGACAATCCACAGTATAAACTTGAAGCTATCGATGAAAAGATGCAAAAAAATCAATTATTCTACAACCCCGGAAAAAATTTCATCTTATAACGTCTGCGTTTGTACGGTTTTTGAGGACAGTCACGTTTGATGCCCCAACAATAATCCGCCATCATATGTCGATCCCACCGACCTTGGTAGCGTTCTTCCACTGTCATGAGATCCTGGTGGAAACGCTCTCCCTGTTCATCACTGACAGCCCCAAGGTTTTCAGGGAATTTGTCCAGGTGGCTGTACAGAAAATGTACTTTTATGCTCATGTTGCATCCTAAATCACGAAACCCTGAGAGCATCTTGGATACAAGTGTTTCATAGTTTGGAGCCTTTCTGTTGCCAAGAAAGTTCTTTATAACATCTACAAAAGATAGCCATGCAGCTTTCTCCTTGACATTCATTTTCTGAATGAAGTTTTGGTCACGAATAAGTGTACGTTATGTGGTCCATTAAACACTCCTGCTTTCATTTTATCATATGACAAAGCAGGGAAGGTATGAAGATGATGACGAAAGGATTCATTGTCAGGATTTAGAGCTTTAACAAACTGTGTCATGAGACCTAGTTTGATGTGCAGGGGCGGAAAAACAATTGTGTCTCTGCTTACGATTGGGTTGTGTGTTACATTAGGCATGCCAGCTTGAAATGTTTCACGTAATGGCCACTCCTTCTGTGTCCAAGGTTTTTCACGTGCTCTGCTGTCCCACATGCATAGATAACATGGAAATTTAGTGTATCCTTTTTCCTGACCTAGCAGAAAACTAAGCATTTTGAGGCCAACACAAATGATCCAGTTGTGCTCATGATATCTGAGCAAACCCATAACAGTTTTAATGTCATCATGCCGTTCCTTCAAGACAGTGGAGTGACCAACTGGAACAGCTCCATAAACATTTCCATTGTGTAAAAGGACACACTTGAGGCTGCGCTTGGAACTGTCCAAAAACAATCGCCATTCTCCTGGATCATACGAGGAGATAACCAATTGTCCGAGAAGACCAGGTATATCGTTGCAAAATACCAGCTTATTTTCCTCTGAAAAATAGGGAAGAAAGAGTTCTTCTCTTTTTCGAAAAAAGATACCTTTACAGATTGATCCAGAATCTGTTTTTCCTTGAGTCTGGAGGCTAAGAGCTCAGCTGCTTGCTTGGACAAATCTAAATCACGTATTAAGTCATTCAGTTCTGATTGATTAAACTGCTGAACAGCTACTCTGGTTTCACAAGAAGAGTGTTCAGATTCAGACCCCGTATCTGTTCTTTTATACTCCATTTCCATAACCTCTTCCCTTTGCGATTCAGTTTCCTCATCTTCAGAAAATGTAAAATCACTAAAGACTGGAGGAGGGAATCTATCAGAGTGCGGAACAGGTCGTATAGCTGATGGCCTACTTGGATAAGAAAGCATTTGTCGGCTCTTCCTGCCAACACCTTTTGTATTTACCATGCAAAAGTAACAGTCAGTCGTGTGATCTTGGGGTTCACGCCACACCATTGGAATGCCAAAAGGCAGACTCTTCCGCTTTCCTTTTGTCCAGTCTCTGAGCATTTCTTCGCAGTTATGGCACACAACATGTGGAGACCATTTCTTATCTTGATCGCCAAGATGGATGCCAAAGTAAGCTCTGTAGGCACGCTTCACGAACGATGTTATATTTCGTCTTTGACGTGTCAGCGTGTACACACCACAGATATAACAAAATGAATCAGGTTTATTTTTGCATTTAAATCTACTAGAAGAAGCCATAACCAAATCTGAAAAAAGTTCAGAATCGAAAGAAAGTCTGGTGATATCTATGTGCTTAACACAACCAAAAAGAATATAAAACCATGGTTCTAATTAAGGCTACCAGCAGACGAGTGTAAAATAGAGCTTATAGAATATCATACAACACCTATCCGCAATACCTCACTATAATCAAGTTGCCTAACTTCTTCAAATGCCCTTAAACAGCAGTAGGCTACAACTTAAAAGAGCTGAAAGCTTCTATCTGAAACACTGGTACTGTACCATAGTACAGACAACGCTCACACAAATAGCCTAACTTTGAAAACCTGAGTAGCAGTAAAACATGCTGTTGAGCAAGCAGGCCTGCAAAAATACTCCTCCACCATGTGCAAGTCAGTCAGCAATGACTAGCAAATGTTCACAATGGTTCAGATGATGTATACAAAAAGAAAAAGGGCTGGATGGATAAAAAGTGTTCGATGCAGATCAGATTTATGCACTAAATATGTGCCACAAACGAAAAAAAATTAAATTGTCGATTGCATGAAACCTAGAGCATGCATAAAGAAACTGATTGCAGATTTGAAATCAGCATCCTAAAATTGTGTAGAATCAGTTAAAAAATCTCATGCAACAAGAAACGAAAAGAAATTTGTTGACCAGTGAAATTGTTAACCCAAAGAACGAAACAGTATAGCGCTTGCCACTGTCATTCTACGAGCTAGCGGTAACTGTTGGTGACCAGAAATATGGCAGAGCGTTATAGTTTTCTCATAGGTGTTGTCCAAGTTTGTAATCAAGTCGTAAGGTTCCGACTGCCGAGTAACAAGTCAATTTGACTTGTATAGGTGTGACTCGAGTCATTTTCAATTCACAACTGAGTCAAGTCCGAGTCCAAGTCATTGAGCAACGGGTCGAGTCCGAGTCATAATATTCGCTGTTCAGTATCGAGTTCAAAGTCTGGTTCAACTCACTTCTGTGAAACTCTAGGCAGAGGTTCTTAAAGTATGGATCACGATAGGTATAATTTTGGGACGCAACGGCGCCAGAGCTATCTTTTAAAATGTATGTAATATTTGTTGAATTTCTTGTAACGCAACAAATCTTCACCCGATTTCCTAGGGATATTTATTAAATATCTATAGAGGTCCCTGTGTTGGGTACTACAACCAATAAGCGAGACATCTAGTTACTACAATATGGCTTCATCATGAAAATGTGCCGACCTTTGTAGCACACAAATTGATTTGAATTCATGATAAGATTTGTCCAACATTGGTTTCGCTTTATCTGGATTGTTTAGTGTATTTGCGTGCAACGAGAGGGTGCCGGAATATGATACACAGGTATTCGAGTCCAACGCCTTCGCGCCGGGACACACGAAGACATTAAGTTTTGGCCAACATGCGGCTGAAAAAATAGTGGTGTCAAAAAGATCGGCGGCAATAAAGCCTTGGCCAAAACTGACCGTCATTGGTTGACCAAAAACTTGATACTGATATGTCTGGTCGTTGAAATTGTCGGCAACGAATAGTCTCGTCCATGCAATCTGAGTAGACAGTAGTAAATTGCAGTACAAATACGACCCCCATAGGAAAATAATGTACCCCAATTTGAGTCGCGTGCGTCAGACATGTCTCATGGAACAGCGTAATATAATTGTTGTCCGCCCGTAAAACGTAGCTTACTAGTATTAGGATGTATCGGGGCCTACGAATATCGTAGGCCCCGGATGTATTGTTTTGATGTGTGAGGCCTGAGTCGCGAGATGTCATTAAAACCCAGATTTTGGTCGCGGTCTAAAAATTTAAGAACGACTGCTGTAGGGTGATATTGATGGCCTCGGATTCATAATATTCTCATTTTTCTCACTCCAAACATGTTTATTCAAACCAGGTATATATAGGACGTTTCGAAGCAATCGGTGAGGTTCACAAATCCGAATTTTCTACTTCGTACATCACAGTTCACTTTATCTTATAGTGCTTGTTCAAACTAAAAACTGGAGCAATTGTTTTTGTACAATGCACTCGATTTTATATGCAAAATATTCGATTACTTTTAGATTTTTATTTTTCAACTGTAATCGAATGCGATTACGTGAAACTGCTATGGTCGTTGAAAATGATTACGAATACAGATCCTTGTGTGATGCGAACCCATAAATACTCGTGTTCTCATGAATTTGAACTTTTTGAAAAGCCGAGGTACGACATGAACCTATACAAATCATTCCATTTACAGCAACTTCCGGGATGTTGACAGCAGAGTTTTTAACGAATTTGTTTGCGACGGATTTGTCTCCACAACAGCAGAAAGGATTCAATTTATCTAGTTATATCTTTTTAATGCAGAATTCCAATCGGCGAATCAACGCAGTTTGAGATACCGTTCCGATTGGGAGAGTGCGATAACATCGTGTGCATGACGTCACGAATATCGACCATGCCGTATCTTGGATCACTAACTTACACGTATTACGCTTTACGGAGGGTTATAGAGGTAACATTACGTATACTATATATGACCTCTTTAAAGAGATTTGTCCTCGTTTCTCAAAAAAATCGAATTGTTCTCCGAGGACGCCTAAATGTCCCCTTTTTTCGCAATTCGTCCTCATTTATTACCATGAGCGTGGGGCGATGACATAGAGACAACTAGAAGTGATAATATCGGCAGAAACGAAACGTGGAAACTGCATGGTTTTCCATACAATTGACGCAAAAAGGTCAACCCAAGGTATATTAGCCGTGGAAACCGGTTGTCAGGCACCGGCTCGGAAAATGACCTCTTTTTCAGCATTTGCTATCAAATTCTCCCGTTTCAATTACTGGTAATATCAATTGTAAAAAGTGTTCTCCTTCTCGGACGTCAAAACATGGTAACCCTAGGTAACAGGAGCCGTCAGCCCTGGCCGTTTTTGTGCCAGGACATACCAAGAAAAATCCAGTTCAAGCCAACATGCGACACCTCTGAGGAAAGATCTGAGCTTGGAAGACCAGATTCCTGGAAACCTTGGTCCAAGTTGACCACCGCGTGTTGGTCTAACTAAACACAGTTTACACTGGTGTGTCCTGGCGCCAGAATGGTGGCAACGAGTACTGCGCTCTTGCTACACCATTATTAGATATTAATTATCATGCAGTTGGGAAAATATCACCTGAAATAATAAACTGGTGATTATTTATCAGGATATCTGTATGTATACCATTTTTATTACGAAAGAACATGAAATCAATCATTATAGTAGCCTAACGATGACGTTTGTTCATTGTAGGTTGAATTTCCGCTGTCCATACACTATCCAAATTCGAGCAAGGTGATTATATTATTAACAGATGGCGACGCCACAGATGGGGAGGATATTCCGCAAGCGTGGGTGACCATTTATTTAATTTATTTATCTAGTAGGCTACCTATATGTTAAAAATAAGATTAAAGGTGTATAGCTGAACGAACCCATGAAGCGTTCGTTGCGACAGCCTGGCAACGTCACTTTTGTCCCAATAGTGTCTCGTGTAGACCACAGGGGTGTGAAAGACCCGCCAGGCGATTTCATTCTGCCCGCGAAGCATTTCTCTATTTATTATTCGTGAAATGATTCTTAACACTGAAAATACAATACTTGCGACAGATATCAGAAAACCGTGGAAGAAAATATCACCAATTTTGCCATTGGAGTTGGGGGTTTTAACGAAGAGGAATTGAAAGAATTCGCCAATGGCGGTGTCTCCGATGACAGAGTGTTTACAGGCCCGGACTTTGAATCTTTAAACTTCATTTTCACTGCAGAGCTACAGATAGAGTTGGAATTTTTATTCGGTAAATATAACAATAACAGCTGGGATAATCCTGTTTGCAGGAAAAAAAATTATCGGGACGACAGATTCTGTGTAGTCGGGAGAGGCCGTTCAGGGCGTTCACACTTTCATTTGGGTGCCTTGGAGTCGACTTTTATTAAAATACGCAAACCAAGTCTGTGCCTACAGAAGGAGTTCGTGTACCACCCAAAAATAGTACAGAAAGCTTTGGCACTCTCTCCACCCCGATTATTCGAAATGTCATGCCGTTTATGATACTATCGAATGTAAACTATCGATGTTTACATTCGATACTGATACAATTGTTGATATACAATGTTCTTTCCAATTCTCTACTAGTTGCTGACGATTACTCCTGGCGAGTGTCAGCCGATAATATTCGGGGTCATTTCAATATTAATACACTATTCAGTTGTATAATTACATGTCGAAGTCCATGCATATTAGCTTCTATAGTTGGCATACAAGTGTAATTTTCATTTTTTTTTAATTCTCAAGTATTTTATTGAAACTGTGATATTTGTCCCTGTGTATATTCATATCATTGTGTATTAGGCTATTTATACGGAATCTATTCCCGTAATTGTTACCGCTGAGGGTCACATGCCGTTAACGACCCTGGTGACTTGGTGTCTCTATGTACGTCAGTGCGCACAACTTACACTGTATACTGTATATACATTGTTAATCTAGGCGCGACAAATGTAGAACAAAACGCAACTTACAATGCAACCGCCGATTGCGAAGCAGCCATAGCCAATGTGACAGCAGGAGGTGGGTATTTGTCAGAATGGTGTCTATGGCGTTGTGAACCAGAATCGATATTATTGCTTACTTGCATACTGGTTGTTGTTGTTGTTTTTGTTATTTATTCAACAAAAATAATGGCGCTTATCGCCTGACGGCTTTTTGCGCCACGGTCAATAACATTGTACAATGTACACGATTAATGGCGAAATAACGGTATAAAGTGTTAATTATGCATGTCATATCATGCCGTTTCCAGTCAATATAACAAAGTCGAGTAACGGACATGATAATACATAAGGTCTGGCATTCGTAAAATGCACCAGACGCAAACCCGGTCGCGGTGTCAGTGTGTGGAGGAGATATAGTCCTGGCGTACGACGGACATGTCAAGTCACAAATTTCCTTGTGATTCTTATAACGTTCATATTCATTATTTGCCTTTTACAAAATAACTGCAACCCACATCGGGTACAGTTGACAGTTGTAGCATGTATAATGGATATCCTCCAAGCTCCAACGTGCCGTTAGAGACGAAATAAAGCGCACATTTATTCGTCGTGTCAAGCATTTTGTGAAATTCTTTTCCACGTAATTTATAGCAAATACATTTTAACCAAGGTACGACGACTGTAGCAAGTTCAAGTACAGATCACGAACCTATCACAGCTGGTGCTGGTGCAACAACGGAGGATGAGTATTCGTTAAGAATGGTGCTTATATGCTTAGGTATGGCATTTACGCCATACATGTCAAGTCACAACTTTGTATTTTGCTTTATGATCCTTTCGTTCATTAGTTTACATATGTTGAATATTTGCCATGTACAAATAAATGCACCCCATATCGGTTACTCTTCACGGTTGTAACATGGATATCTTCCAAAATGCCGTTAGAAACGGAATCAAACCCACATTTAAACATCGTGTCAAGCATTGTACAAAAATTTTTGGCGTACAACTTACAGTACACGTTATAACCAGGGTTGCCATACCGTCCTTATTTCTAAGATTTGTCCTTATTTTAAAGGGCCAGGTCTTAGAAAACTCGACTGTCCTTATTTCTAAGAAATGTCCTGTCCTTATTTTCGACTTGCGTCCTTATTTTGTCTTATTTTAAACAACTATACAGAACTTCAATCGTTTTCCTCTGGTATCTGTGTTGCATAATATTCTAAAATTATGCTTTTTGCGTCGAAATTTTATGACATCATCAATGAAAGGAACTCACGTGGCGTCTAGTGGTGAGATAGCTAGGGCATAGTGGGTGATGTAGCAGCTTCGGATGTACCAAGCTATCGCAGCGGACGTCATTTTAGCAGTAAACGGCAGTACCAGGGTTCTGCTGTATAGTCTACAGCGGAATAGGCTGTGGGGAAGGCAGCATTTATTGCATAGTGAAAAAGGGCGCACTTTGGTTAAAAAGTAGTAAAGCTATAAACCAAATTATATTCCACATATTAGTTTTAGCTAATAATAACGCTAAATCTGATTATTTAAAATGAGCAAGCGTAAAAACGATTTTCGTGACGATTATGAGAGAAAATTGAAAGGCATTAAACGAAGCTTGAAGGGCGCGAGTATTTCACACATTGCAATATCTGTAATTGTGACATTAACCTGGAGGCTATAGTAAGGGCATTAAACGGAGCTGGAAGGGCGCGAGTATTTCTCACATTGCAATATCTGTACTTGTGACATTAACCTGGAGGCTATAGGAAAGACCACTATTTCAACTAACATTGACACCCATAAACACAAGCAGAGTTGGATCAATTACAATATTTTAATTCAATTACAATTACCATGACTCAATGCTAAAAATATCAAATTACAATTACAATTACTGTTAATCATGTAATTAAATACAATTATAATTACAATTACAATTACTTTAAAACAGGTAATTGATTCAGTAAAGAGGTGTTCTTTGACAACCGTAGCGACGTAATTAGCAACAATCTCAAGCTATTCATGTTTCATTCCTGATATGTAAAATACCCTTTAATTGAAAAAACTCGAACTTATTCGAACTATTCCTAATCATGAGTACTGAAAACTACAAGCACAGAAAAATTTTTCAAGCGACTGTTAAGAACCAAAGGTTTGAGCGACTAACAGCGAATAGGCTACAGGACAGTCAATGACATGTAATCAAACGATTAGGCTACTCAGAGCTGGGTCAGGATAATGAAATGTAATTGGTAAGGCGTCAGCGATAAGGATGATACCGTTAAGGTGCGTAAAATTAAAATAAATGCAAAAGGAAAGAACCTCCTGATAACTAAGAATTACAATATTTTGGTTCGCATTTACATTTTCACTTGCTCGGAAACTGTTAGATTGTATTTGATGAACATTACCGTGCGAAAAATTTCTGGCCCCAATAAATTTGGGCAAGATTGGAGGTAAGATTGGGATAACATCTCTACAAATGCGTGATCAAGTTTGATGAAGCCTTGGTTGGAAAATTGATTTTTTTTTGCTATTGTTGCAACAAGCCTGGGTACTGGTCAGAGATTAAAAAAAAAACTTTGACCATGGTGTAGGAATTGGTTCAGCAAAGATTTCAGAAGAGTTTATTTGCTGTTCATCCATTTTTGAAATATTAAAATTTAGTTTAGCACACTGGTTTTCTAACTTTTTTTAAACACGCCCCCCTTTATGACGGTGAATATTTCGTGCCCCCCTCATTGTCATAGCACGCAATGAAATCAGAAAGTTAGCAATCCATACATATAGTTTGATGGTATGGAATATGAGAGAATTCTCTAATACGAAATTCAGACTATACACCGAGCAATAACCATAAAACGGAGGTGAATCAGGCCAAGCGCGGAAAAGATTTCAGTTCACTGGAGCGTCGCGCCCCGTTCAGATGCTTTCACGCCGCCCACGGGGGCACGCCCCCAGTTTGAGAGCCACTGGTTTAGCCTATATTGTAATTCACAAAGTTTTCTGTTGCTACTGAAGTATGGGAAACAGTTTAGCGTGACTGAATTATCTAGTTATAACGCAGCACGCGTAGAAGAACACCGATGTAAATAGGCTAATTATTACATGTGGTGACAGGCCTCGAAGCCCCTCGTCGTCATCCTGGTTCGTACCGGATTTTCACTGGTGCGACGAATAAATGATTAATTGATTAAATGATTATTTTATGTTGTGATTGTCAGGTTTCCATGGAAATGTAATTGAGATTGTAATTGGGCAAAAATTTGATCAAATTACAATTACAATTACTCAAAATAGAAATGCTTCAATTACAATTAGAATTACAATTGCATGAAAAAATGTAATTCATTACATTCAGCTCAATTACAAATTACAATTGATCCAACTCTGAACACAAGAAGTCTGTCATAATGATAAATTCGAGCCAGACGATGAATGATTTTTTCACAAGTCGATCAGCACCAACGGCAGCTGCTGCTGAGGGTATCTGGGCATTCCATATTGTCAAACACAAGCAATCATTCCTCATCAACGATTTCACATCGCAATTGTTCAAAGCAATATTCCCGATTCCAATAACATCGCAAAGAAGTTTGCTTCGGCGAGGGCCAAGACTACAAGCATTGTTACTGGAGGTCTTGCCAGTGTTGGGATCAAGTCACTACCTTCGAGTCACGAGTCATTTCAAGTCATTGCATATTTTGACAAGATTCAAGTCAAGTCACTTGATTTTTGGAGGTGACTCGAGTCAAGTCGAGTCAAGTCAAGTCAAGCCACGAGTCAAATCACAATTTAAGTCCAAAGTTGTGATTTCGAAGTATGAGGCATGGTTACGTCATTACATTTTGATAGCTGTTTGAAATACAGATTGAGTGGCCATTTATTTTTGAACCGATGAACGAATATAGAGTTAAATGTAGACGCAAGAATGCGCTGTATCGCTCACATATAAGTAGAACTGTTAAACTACGTAACTAATTGCATAGACTCAGTTTATAGTTACCACCCAAAATAGAGAATAGAGAAACGTATTG